>JASPKZ010003823.1:990000-1198477 GCA_030220185.1 Diploptera punctata | reverse complement strand
TTGGCAGTTCTTGAAATTTCGAAAATTTTTGAGACATTTTTTTGGAAAACCAGCAAGATTATAGCCTTGGAAAATATGTTTTTTTGAAATTTTGGATTTAGACCGGATTTTTTGCATTATAAATCCCGGACACACCCTCTAGATAGTATTTTTGCAGTTTTTGAAATTTCGAAAATTTTGACATTTTTTGGAAAACCACCAAGACTATAACCTTGGAAAACACTATTTTCAAATTTTGGATTTAGACCGGATTTTTTGCATTATAAATCCCGGACACACCCTCTAGGTAGTATTTTTGCAGTTTCTGAAATTTCGAAAATTTTGACATTTTTTGGAAAACCACCTTGACTATAGCCTTGGAAAACACTATTTTGAAATTTTGGATTTAGACCGGATTTTTTGCATTATAAATCCCGGACACACCCTCTAGAAAGTATTTTTGCAGTTTTTGAAATTTCGAAAATTTTGACATTTATTGGAAAACCAAGAGTATAGCCTTTGAAAATACTATTTTGAAATTTTGGATTTAGACCGGATTTTTTGCATTATAAATCCCGGACACACCCTCTAGATAGTATTTTTTCAGTTTTTGAAATTTCGAAAATTTTTACATTTTTTGGAAAATCACCAAGACTATAACCTTGGAAAACACTATTTTGAAATTTTGGATTTAGACCGGATTTTTTGCATTATAAATCCCGGACACATCCTCTAGATAGTATTTTTGCAGTTTTTGAAATTTCGAAAATTTTGACATTTTTTTGGGAAACCAGCAAGACTATAGCCTTGGAAAATACTATTTTGAAATTTTGGATTTAGACCGGATTTTTTGCATTATAAATCGCGGACACACCCTCTAGAAAGTATTTTTGCAGTTTTTGAAATTTCGAAAATTTTGACATTTATTGGAAAACCAAGACTATAGCCTTTGAAAATACTATTTTGAAATTCTGGATTTAGACTGGATTTTTTGCATTATAAATCCCGGACACACCCTCTAGATAGTATTTTTTCAGTTTTTGAAATTTCGAAAATTTTGACATTTTTTGGAAAATCACCAAGACTATAGCCTTGGAAAACACTATTTTGAAATTTTGGATTTAGACCGGATTTTTTGCATTATATATTCCGGACATCCTCTAGATAGTATTTTTGCAGTTTTTGAAATTTCGAAAATTTTGACATTTTTTTGGAAAACCAGCAAGACTATAGCCTTGGAGAATACTATTTTGAAATTTTGGATTTAGACCGGATTTTTTGCATTATTAATCGCGGACACACCCTCTAGATAGCATTTTTGCAGTTTTTGAAATTCCCAAAATTTTGACATTTTTTGGAAAACCAAGATATAGGCTTGGAAAACACTATTTTGAAATTTTGGATTTAGACCGGATTTTTTGCATTATAAATCCCGGACACACCCTCTAGATAGTATTTTTGCAGTTTTTGAAATTTCGAAAATGTTGACATTTTTTGGAAAACCACCAAGACTAATGCTTTGGAAAACATTATTTTGAAATTTTGGATTTAGACAGGATTTTTTGCATTATAAATCCCGGACACACCCTCTAGATAGTATTTTTGCAGTTTTTGAAATTTCGAAAATTTTGACATTTTTTTGGTAAACCAGCAAGACTATAACCTTGGAAAATACTATTTCGAAATTTTGGATTTAGACCGGATTTTTTGCATTATAAATCCCGGACACACCCTCTAGATAGTATTTTTGCAGTTTTTGAAATTTCGAAAATTTTGACATTTTTTGGAAAACTACCAAGACTATAACCTTGGAAAACACTATTTTGAAATTTTGGATATAGACCGGATTTTTTGCATTATAAATCCCGGACACACCCTCTAGATAGTATTTTTGCAGTTTTTGAAATTTCGAAAATTTTGACATTTTTTGGAAAACCACCAAGACTATAGCCTTGGAAAACACTATTTTGAAATTTTGGATTTAGACCGGATTTTTTGCATTATAAATTCCGGACACACCCTCTAGATAGTATTTTTGCAGTTTTTGAAATTTCGAAAATTTTGACATTTTTTGGAAAACCACCAAGATTATAGCCTTGGCAAACACTATTTTGAAATTTTGGATTTAGACCGGATTTTTTGCATTATAAATCCCGGACACACCCTCTAGATAGTATTTTTGCAGTTTTTGAAATTTCGAAAATTTTGACATTTTTTGGAAAACCAGCAAGACTATAGCCTTGAAAATACTATTTTGAAATTTTGGATTTAGACCGGATTTTTTGCATTATAAATCCCGGACACACCCTCTAGAGAGTATTTTTGCAGTTTTTGAAATTTCGAAAATTTTGACATTTTTTGGAAAACCACCAGGACTAATGCCTTGGAGAACACTATTTTGAAATTTTGGATTTAGACCGGATTTTTTGCATTATAAATCCCGGACACACCCTCTAGATAGTATTTTTGCAGTTTTTGAAATTTCGAAAATTTTGACATTTTTTGGAAAACCACCAAGACTATAGGCTTGGAAAATACTATTTTGAAATTTTGGATTTAGACCTGATTTTTTGCATTATAAATCCCGGACACACCCTCTGGATAGTATTTCTGCAGTTTTTGAAATTTCGAAAATTTTGACATTTTTGGAAAACCAGCAAGATATAGCTTTGGAAAATACTATTTTGAAATTTTGGATTTAGACCGGATTTTTTGCATTATAAATCCCGGACACACCCTTTAGATAGTATTTTTGCAGTTTTTGAAATTTCGAAAGTTTTGACATTTTTTGGAAAATCACCAAGACTATAGCCTTGGAAAACGTTATTTTGAAATTTTGGATTTTGACCGGATTTTTTGCATTATAAATCCCGGACACACCTTCTAGATAGTATTTTTGCAGTTTTTGAAATTTCGAAAATTTTGACATTTTTTGGAAAACCAAGACTATAGGCTTGGAAAACACTATTTTGAAATTTTGGATTTAGACCGGATTTTTTGCATTATAAATCCCGGACACACCCTCTAGATAGTATTTTTGCAGTTTTTGAAATTTCGAAAATTTTGACATTTTTTGAAAACCACCAAGACTATAACCTTGGAAAATACTATTTTGAAATTTTGGATTTAGACCGGATTTTTTGCATTATAAATCCCGGACACATCCTCTAGATAGAATTTTTGCAGTTTTTGAAATTTCGAAAATTTTGACATTTTTTTGGAAAACCACCAAGACTATAGCCTTGGAAAATACTATTTTGAAATTTTGGATTTAGACCGGATTTTTTGCATTAAAAATCCCGGACACACCCTCTAGATAGTATTTTTGCAGTTTTTGAAATTTCGAAAATTTTGACATTTTTTGGAAAATCACCAAGACTATTGCCTTGAAAAACACTATTTTGAAATTTTGGATTTAGACCGGATTTTTTGCATTATAAATCCCGGACACACCCTCTAGATAGTATTTTTGCAGTTTTTGAAATTTCGAAAATTTTGACATTTTTTTGGAAAACCACCTTGACTATAGCCTTGGAAAGCACTATTTTGAAATTTTTGTTTTAGACCGGATTTTTTGCATTATAAATCCCGGACACAACCTCTAGAAAGTATTTTTGCAGTTTTTGAAATTTCGAAAATTTTGACATTTTTTGGAAAACCCCAAGACTATAGCCTTGGAAAATACTATTTTGAAATTTTGGATTTAGACCGGATTTTTTGCATTATAAATCCCGGACACACCCTCTAGATAGTATTTTTTCAGTTTTTGAAATTTCGAAAATTTTGACATTTTTTGGAAAATCACCAAGACTATAGCCTTGGAAAACACTATTTTGAAATTTTGGATTTAGACCGGATTTTTTGCATTATAAATCCCGGACACATCCTCTAGATAGTATTTTTGCAGTTTTTGAAATTTCGAAAATTTTGACTTTTTTTGGAAAACCAGCAAGACTATAGCCTTGGAAAATACTATTTTGAAATTTTGGATTTAGACCGGATTTTTTGCATTATAAATCGCGGACACACCCTCTAGATAGTATTTTTGCAGTTTTTGAAATTCCCAAAATTTTTACATTTTTTGGAAAACCAAGATATAGCCTTGGAAAGCACTATTTTGAAATTTTGGATTTAGACCGGATTTTTTGCATTATAAATCCCGGACACACCCTCTAGATAGTATTTTTGCAGTTTTTGAAATTTCCAAAATGTTGACACTTTTTGGAAAACCACCAGGACTAATGCTTTGGAAAACATTATTTTGAAAGTTTGGACTTAGACCGGATTTTTTGCATTATAAATACCGGACACACCCACTAGATAGTATTTTTGCAGTTTTTGAAATTTTGAAAATTTTGACAATATTTGGAAAATCAGCAAGACTATAGCCATGGAAAATACTATTTTGAAATTTTGGATTTAGACCGGATTTTTTGCATTATAAATTGCGGACACACCCTCTAGATAGTATTTTTGCAGTTTTTGAAATTCCCAATATTTTGACATTTTTTGGAAAACCAAGACTATAGCCTTGAAAAAAACTATTGAGAAATTTTGGATTTAGACCGGATTTTTTGCATTATAAATTCCGGACACACCCTCTAGATAGTATTTTTGCAGTTTTTGAAATTTCGAAATTTTGACAGTTTTTGGAAAACCACCAGGACTAATGCTTTGGAAAACATTATTTTGAAATTTTGGATTTAGACCGGATTTTTGGCAATATAAATTCCGGACACACCCTCTGGATAGTACTTTTGCAGTTTTTGAAATTTCGAAAATTTTGACATTTTTTGGAAAACCAGCAAGATTATAGCCTTGGAACACACTATTTTGAAATTTTGGATTTAGACCGGATTTTTGGTAGTATAAATCCCGGACACACCGTCTGGATAGTATTTTTGCAGTTTTTGAAATTTCGAAAATTTTGACATTTTTTGGAAAACCAGCAAGACACAATTTTGAAATTTTGGATTTAGACCGGATTTTTTGCATTATAAATCCCGGACACATCCTCTAGATAGTATTTTTGCAGTTTTTGAAATTTCGAAAATTTTGACATTTTTTTGGAAAACCAGCAAGACTATTACTTACTTACTTACTTACTCACTGGCACTATCGAACCCGTAGGTTCATGGCCGCACGGACATAAGCTCTCCATACATCCCTATCCTGAGCTAATGCTTTCCAATCATTCCCTGTATAATCTACTTCCCTCAAATCATAGTTAATGTTGTTCTCCCACCTCATTCTTGGTCTACCAACTGGGCGTTTTCCTTCTGGCTTTCCTACAAGAAGCTTCCATGCACGTCTTTCATTCCCCATACGCGCAACATGTCCTGCCCATCGCAGTCTACGGGACTTAACTGTTCTTATTATATCTGGCTTCCTATAAAGACCATGTAGTTCATTGTTATGTAGTCTTCTCCATTCACCTGTCTGTTCATCTCTCTTTGGTCCAAAAATTTTCCTAAGAACTTTATTCTCAAATACTCGTAATCTCCTTTCCTCCCTTAAAGTAAGAGTCCATGTTTCGCACCCATATAATATAACTGGTAGAATAATAGTTTTATATATTTTCAGCTTAACGTTTTTTGAAAGGACCAACAAGACTATAGCCTTGGAAAATACTATTTTGAAATTTTGGATTTAGACCTGATTTTTTGCATTATAAATCCCGGACACACCCTCTGGATAGTATTTTTGCAGTTTTTGAAATTTCGAAAATTTTGACATTTTTGGAAAACCAGCAAGATTAGCCTTGGAAAACACTATTTTGAAATTTTGGATTTTGACCGGATTTTTTGCATTATAAATCCCGGACACACCCTCTAGATAGTATTTTTGCAGTTTTTGAAATTTCCAAAATTTTGACATTTTTTGGAAAAACCAAGACTATAGGCTTGGAAAACACTATATTGAAATTTTAGATTTAGACCGGTTTTTTTGCATTATAAATCCCGGACACACCCTCTAGATAGTATTTTTGCAGTTTTTGAAATTTCGAAAATTTTGACATTTTTTGGAAAACCAAGAAGACTATAGCCTTGGGAAATACTATTTTGAAATTTTGGATTTAGACCGTATTTTTGGCAGTATAAATCCCGGACACATCCTCTGGATAGAATTTTTGCAGTTTTTGAAATTTCGAAAATTGTGACATTTTTTGGAAAACCACCAAGACTATAGCCTTGGAAAATACTATTTTGAAATTTTGGATTTAGACCGGATTTTTTGCATTATAAATCGCGGACACACCCTCTAGATAGTATTTTTGCAGTTTTTGAAATTTCGAAAATTTTGACATTTTTTGGAAAATCACCAAAACTATTACCCTGTAAAACACTATTTTGAAATTTTGGATTTAGACAGGATTTTTTGCATTAT
Source organism: Diploptera punctata (assembly GCA_030220185.1). Lineage (NCBI taxonomy): Eukaryota > Metazoa > Arthropoda > Insecta > Blattodea > Blaberidae > Diploptera > Diploptera punctata. Next base: position 1,192,111 of record JASPKZ010003823.1, on the reverse strand, counting down.
AAATCCCGGACACACCGTCTAGAAAGTATTTTTGCAGTTTTTGAAATTTGGAAAATTTTGACATTAATTGGAAAACCAAGACTATAGCCTTTGAAAATACTATTTTGAAATTTTGGATTTAGACCGGATTTTTTGCATTATAAATCCCGGACACACCCTCTAGATAGTATTTTTTCAGTTTTTGAAATTTCGAAAATTTTGACATTTTTTGGAAAACCACCAAGAGTATAGCCTTGGAAAACACTATTTTGAAATTTTGGATTTAGACCGGATTTTTTGCATTATAAATCCCGGACACACCCTCTAGATAGTATTTTTACAGTTTTTGAAATTTCGAAAATTTTGACACTTTTTGGAAAACAACCAGGACTAATGCCTTGGAAAACACTACTTTGAAATTTTGGATTTAGACCGGATTTTTTGCATTATAAATCCCGGACACACCCTCTAGATAGTATTCTTGCAGTTTTTGAAATTTCGAAAATTTTGACATTTTTTTGGAAAACCAGCAAGACTATAGCCTTGGAAAATAGTATTTTGAAATTTTGGATTTAGACCGGATTTTTTGCATTATAAAACCCGGACACACCCCCTAGATAGTATTTTTGCAGTTTTTGAAATTTCGAAAATTTTGACATTTTTTGGAAAACCACCAAGACTATAGCCTTGGAAAACACTATTTTGAAATTTTGGATTTAGACCGGATTTTTTGCATTATAAATCCCGGACACACCCTCTAGATAGTATTTTTTCAGTTTTTGAAATTTCGAAAATTTTGACATTTTTTGAAAACCACCCAGAGTATAGCCTTGGAAAACACTATTTTGAAATTTTGGATTTAGTCCGGATTTTTTTAATTATAAATCACGGACACACCCTCTTGATAGTATTTTTGCAGTTTTTGATATTTCCAAAATTTTGACATTTTTTGGAAAACCAGCCTTGGAAAACACTATTTTGAAATTTTGGATTTAGACCGGATTTTTGGCATTATAAATCCCGGACACACCCTCTGGATAGTATTTTTGCAGTTTTTGTAACTTAACTCTGCCAGGTAAAATAAAGCTATTTATTTATTTATTTATTAATATGCCTACTATATTGAGAAATACTAAGAAATCAATAATATTAAATATATGTTCACACATAGAAATACATTATATAATGGAAGTGAACACCTGTTCACTGAATGAAAATTAAGGGAATTTTGAAGAAGTGGCTGAATTCAAGTACCAAGGAGCAATAATTACAAATAGAAATGAGATGCACAAAGAAATTAAACATAGGCTCAAGTCTGGAAATGCGGGCTATTATGCATTACAGGGAATCTTGACGTCCGAACTCCTCTCAAGAAACGTTAAACTGAAAAAAATATAAAACTGTTATTCTTCCAGTTATATTACATGGATGCGAAACATGGACTCTTACTTTAATGGAGGAAACAAAATAGCGAGTAAGTTATTGAGAATAGTTCTTAGGAAAATTGTTGTACCTAAGAGAGATGAGCAGACAGGTGATGGAGAAGACTACATAACAGTGAACTACATGGTATTTATAGGAAGCCAGTTATAATAACAGTTAAGTCTCGTAGAGTGCGATGACAGGACATGTGGCACGAATTGGGATTGAAAGACGTGCATGGAAGCTTCTTGTAGGTAAACCAGAGGGAAAACGCCCAGTTGGTAGACCAAGAATGGGGTGGGAGAATAACATTAAACAGTGATTTGAGGGAAGTAGATTATACAGAGAATGGTTGGAGAATATTAGCTCAGGATAGGGATTTATTCATAGCTTATGTCCGCATAGCAATGCACCTAAGTCTTCCACAGTACCAATTAATTAGTTTATATTCTGCACCTCAGTGAGTCTCCTTCAACACAAAGTGATTTGTCACCAGAGATCTCTGTTTAATGCATCTTCTTTTCTAAGGCTTCTTGCTTCCACACTTATTTTTACTCCATCCAACTTTTCTTTGTTTATCTCTTCCCTTCCTTCCTCTAGCCTCTCATTTAAGGACCTTTTTTGTTATCCCATCCTCTTACATTCGTGTGGGGTGTTCGTACCACCTAAAAAGTCAAAACGAAACCAAGGATAATAAACATGAGGGTTAAAGATGAGGCCATTGAGCAAGTGGAGAGCTTCAAATACTTGGGTTGTACTATCAGCAGCAACATGAACTGCGGTCAAGAAGTAAAGCAGAGGATAGCAATGGCAAAATAAGCTTTTAACAAGAAAAGAAGAATTTTCTGCAGACCTTTGGCAAAATATTTCGAAAATTGTGACATTATTTGAAAAAAAAAACCCAAGAGTATAGCCTTGGAAATCTCGAAATTTCAAAAACTGTAAAAATACTATCTAGAGGATGTGTCCGGGATTTAAAATGCAAAAAATCCGGTCTAAATCCAAAATTTCAAAATAGTATTTTCAAAGGCTATAGTCTTGTTTTTCCAAAAAATGTCAAAATTTTCGAAATTCCAAAAATTGCAAAAATACTGTCTAGAGGGTGTGTCCGGGATTTATAATGCAAAAAATCCGGTCTAAATTCAAAATTTCAAGATTGAGTTTTCCAAGGTTATAGTCTTGGTGTTTTTCCAAAAAAAGTCAAAATTTTCGAAATTTCAAAAACTGCAAAAATACTATCTGGAGGGTGCGTCCCGGATTTAGAATGCAAAAAATCCGGTCTAAATTCAAAATTTCAAATTCGTGATTTCCAAGGCTATAGTCTTGGTGTTTTTGCCAAAAATAACAAAATTTTCGAAATTTGAAAAACCGCAAAAATACTATCTATAGGGTGTGTCCGGGATTTATAATGAAAAAAATCCGGTCTAAATCAAAAATTTAAAATTCAAAATTTCCAACGCTCTAGTCTTGGTGTTTTTCGAAAAAATGTATACATTTTCGAAATTTCAAAAACTGCAACAATACTATCTAGAGGATGTGTCCGGGATTTATAATGCAAAAAATCCGGTCTAAATCCAAAATTTCAAATTCGAGAATTCCAAGGCTATACTCTTGGTTTTTTTTTTTCAAATAATGTCACAATTTTCGAAATATTTTGCCAAAGGTCTGCAGAAAATTCTTCTTTTCTTGTTAAAAGCTTATTTTGCCATTGTTATCCTCTGCTTTACTTCTTGACCGCAGTTCATGTTGCTGCTGATAGTACAACCCAAGTATTTGAAGCTCTCCACTTGCTCAATGGCCTCATCTTTAACCCTCATGTTTATTATCCTTGGTTTCGTTTTGACTTTTTAGGTGGTACGAACACCCCATACGAATGTAAGAGGATAGGATAACAAAAAAGGTCCTTAAATGAGAGGCTAGAGGAAGGAAGGGAAGAGATAAACAAAGAAAAGTTGGATGGAGTAAAAATAAGTGTGGAAGCAAGAAGCCTTAGAAAAGAAGATGCATTAAACAGAGATCTCTGGTGACAAATCACGTTGTGTTGAAGGAGACTCACTGAGGTGCAGAATATAAACTAATTAATTGGTACTGTGGAAGACTTAGGTGCATTGCTATGCGGACATAAGCTATCCATAAATCCCTATCCTGAGCTAATATTCTCCAACCATTCTCTGTATAATCTACTTCCCTCAAATCACTGTTTAATGTTATTCTCCCACCCCATTCTTGGTCTACCAACTGGGCGTTTTCCCTCTGGTTTACCTACAAGAAGCTTCCATGCACGTCTTTCAATCCCCATTCGTGCCACATGTCCTGTCATCGCACTCTACGAGACTTAACTGTTATTATAACTGGCTTCCTATAAATACCATGTAGTTCACTGTTATGTAGTCTTCTCCATCACCTGTCTGCTCATCTCTCTTAGGTACAACAATTTTCCTAAGAACTATTCTCAAATAACTTACTCGCTATTTTGTTTCCTCCATTAAAGTAAGAGTCCATGTTTCGCATCCATGTAATATAACTGGAAGAATAACAGTTTTATATTTTTTTCAGTTTAACGTTTCTTGAGAGGAGTTCGGACGTCAAGATTCCCTGTAATGCATAATAGCCCGCATTTCCAGACTTGAGCCTATGTTTAATTTCTTTGTGCATCTCATTTCTATTTGTAATTATTGCTCCTTGGTACTTGAATTCAGCCACTTCTTCAAAATTCCCTTAATTTTCATTCAGTGAACAGGTGTTCACTTCCATTATATAATGTATTTCTATGTGTGAACATATATTTAATATTATTGATTTCTTAGTATTTCTCAATATAGTAGGCATATTAATAAATAAATAAATAAATAGCTTTATTTTACCTGGCAGAGTTAAGGCCTTAAGGCCTTGTCTGCCACTCAACCAGTTTTTTTAAAAAAAATACAAAATAAAAAAAAGTCTTACAACTACATAAACAATTACATATTATAAAAACAATACAATACAATCAATATTTATAATCTATTTTGATTTACTCTTAATTTAACGAATTAAATATATAATATGTACAAGGAATAAAAAAACGAGAAAAAATTATTAATGACATAGTAAAAATTTAAATAAATAACGATAAATTAATTAGTAGACAACGGATAACTGTATAAGCGTGACTTAAAGGTGCCAAGTGTGCGGCAACTCCTGATATCTTGAAGAAGGAAATTCCAGGAGCGGGCAGAGGCTACTGTGAAGGAAGTAGAATAAGAGGAAGTGCTATGAAGAGGAATTGTTAGCAGACTGTTATCTTGTGACCTAGTTGTCAATATTGTGGTAAGAGGATAACTTTTCAAATCTGGACGCCAGGTAAGTAGGAATGTAGGAATTCAGAAGCTTGAAAATTAGTGAAAGAGAATGCAATTTATGTCTGTCAGTAAGAAGGAGCCAAGAGAGGTTATTAAAGTGTTCGAAAATATAGTCATAACGGCGGATATTGAAAATGAATCGAACGCAAGCATTATGAACACGCTGCAATCTTTACGACAAGTCATTATTTAGATCATTATATATAATGTCACAATAATCGAAGTGTGGTAACACAAGATTCTGCACAAGGATTTGATTTAACGAAACTGGGAGAAAATTCTTTAAACGTCTAAGATAATGTAAGATGGAGAAAGTCTTTTTACATATGTGTTTCATTTGTGTTTGTCAGGTTAAATTTGCGTGTAGATGTAGTCCAAGATCTATTACTGAAGAAGAATAAGGGATAATTATATTATTTATAGTAATGTTTGGAAGTGTAGATATGTCAAAAGTTGTAAGCAGTCTTTGTTGTCCCATTAGAATTACTTGTGACTTGTTAGGATTTAGATTTAGACCGATACTTGAAGACCAGTTAAAGATGGATGTGAGATCGTCATTCATTTTCGTCAAGCTGTTATAGAGAGAATGAGGAGGTGAATGTAGGTAAATTTGAAGATCATCAGCATAGAGGTGATAACGGCAGTGTTTTAGTACAGTTGGTAAGCCATTTATATAGATCGAGAAAAGAAGAGGCCCGAGAACACTGCCCTGGGGGACTCCTGCCTGCACGCTGCGCCAAGACGAAGATCTAGAGTTTAGTGAAACGTATTGTTGACGACCGTACAGGTATGAGTCGAAGCAGGATACAGCGCTGTCAGACAAGTGTAGGTGCTTGAGCTTTATCATAAGTAAGTCGTGGTCTACTGTATCAAAAGCTTTGCTGAAGTCAAGTAAGGTTAAAGGAGTTAATTCACATCTGTCCATGGTTTCACGAATATCGTCAGTAATGTTTAACAAAGCTGTGGTTGTGCTATGATCAGATCTAAAGCCGGATTGTTAAGGGTCAAGGAGGTGATTTGCTTGGAGATATTGAGTCATTTGGTTATGTACCTTACTATCGCCTAATAATATCTCCGCCTAAACTAACAACTTATAAATACCATTGAGTTGCCGGATTTCTTCATCCTATAAAGCTTTTATGGCATGATCTAGTACAAAATTGAATAGTATAGCAGATAGTGCATCTCTTTCCTTTAACCCATTGTGAATTTCAGAAGTATCCGAAAGCCTACACGCACCCTACTCTTTGTGCCATTTAGACACGTTATAATAGCTCTAACTTTTTTTTTAGAAATTCGAAACTATTATTATTATTATCATTATTATTATTATTATTATGTTCTGAAATAGGTATTCCTATAGGAGGAAAAGTACTGCATTCGTTGTTGTTTGCAGATGATCAAATCATTTTTACAGGAGATGAAGATGATATGAAATATATGATAAATAAACTAATGGAAGAATATAAAAAGTGGGGACTGAATACAAATTTACAGAAAACAGAATATATGTGTTTGGGAAAGGATGTGGATAACCTCATACTTGAAACAGGGAAAATAAAACAAATAATAATTTTTTAAAATATATTGGGTAAATAATTACAAGTTTATGTACCTGTGAGAGAGATGTACAGATTAAAATTGCAATGGCAAAAAATGCAACTAAGACATTACATGGAATAATTTGGAACTAGAATATTACAAAGGAAACTAAAATGAAAATTTATAAGAGCATAATTCAGAATATTTTGTCATATGGAAGTGAAACTTGGTCTTTGACGGAATTACAAAAGAATAAAATTAGAACAGTTGAATTTGATTATTTTAGAAAAAGCCTCCAAAAAACAAGACAGGATAAAATAATAAATTAATTCCTTTGGAGAGAAATCTGTTGTTAAGAGGATTGAAAATCAAACGCTTAAATGGTATGGCCATGTACAAAGAATGGAAAATGAAAAATGGCCAAAAAATATATACCAATGGTCACCCCATGGAAGAAATAAACGTGGCAGATCAAGATGGAAATGGAAAACCTACGTCAGAACTATAATGGATGATAGGAATCTGGAAGAGGGAGATTGGAATGATAGAGATAATTGGAAACTGAAGATGGCAAACCTATAAGTGGGGGAAAGCCGAATTATTATTATTATTATTGTTATTATTATTATTATTATTATTATTATTATTATTTTGCCTGTGATCCCGAGGGTCGCGGGTTCACACTTGGGTCAATGGACTTTTTTTAGGATGGAAAAAGCCAAGGAGCAAGTCCTCCGGGAGGTACTTCAAACCGTGGATATATTTGGATATCTTCTACTACATTCTGAAATCTTTAGCCTTTGACGAATGCCAATTTTTTTACTTTCATCCACTCTCAAGAAAAGTCAGATGAATATGTATCTATCAAGTGTGTATGAGTTTATGTTTTAGGAAACGATTTTTTATCTTAATTTTACGGTCCCGCGCCGTAGCCGAGCGGTTAAGGTAGGAAGCCTTGGCGCAGAGCTACGGGACTTGCGCTGGTTCGAGTCTCCATGGGGGAAGACATTTTCTCATGGTATTTCGGCCAGTATGGGACCGGTGCCCACCCAGCATCGTGAGGCAATTGGGTAGCTACAATAAGTAGCGGCTCCAGGTTGAGGAACCAGCTATAACGGCTGGGGGACTCGACATGCTAACCACATGTCACCCCTACACTGGCTGTTGATCATCTACCTCTGTGATTGACACATGTGGATGTGAAGGGCCAGCAGCCGGCTGGTAAAAGGGCAACCGCTGAAAAGTGGAAAGACCCTCAATCGGAATTTTAAGAGATTTTTGTTGTAAATTTATACAGTGAATAATTTTAGTAACACCGTGTTCTTGTGGGAAGTGTTTGCACAAACGTGTTGTTGGAATTTGCAGAACAGAACCTGCCGGGGTATAATTTATTGCAAACAAACTAGTCATTGCGATAAAGGAGCACAAACTATTAACGAGGTTGGGTTTATTGGACGCGGTAGAGGAAAATGTGGAAGAGAAAGAGTTACCGGACTGGATTAAGGGTATTTATGTATTCCTCCTGTTATTGTGTATCTGGCGTTAAATTGTTTTGTTCTTTTTAAATGCCAGATAATACATAAATTTGATTTTATAAGGAAATATACCAACACATATTTTACTATGATTATTATTATTTTCATTGTTGTTATTATTATTATTATTATTATTATTATTATTATTATTATTATTATTATTATGTAGAACAGTTTCACAGTAATAGTGAACATATCTTAACACAAAATCAGAACATAATTAACTCTATAAAAGCAGAAAACCTAGCTTGGTTTGGACATATCTACCGCATGAATAACATAGATTAGTAAAAAAATGTATAACTGGAAACTCGTTATCACAAGTACCAGAGGTAGACCCAAAAATGTGGAGAGATGACGTAATTGAAGATATAAGAAAGCTAGAAATAAGAAACTGGCGAAGGCTAACCAAAAATCGAAACGAATGACGGAAAATTGGTGAGAAGATGAAAACATCTACGAAGTTGTAGCATCTAAAGAAGAAGAATAATAAGAAGAAATAAGAATACGAAGAAGGAGGAGGATAAGGAGGAGGAGACCAGTCTCACAGGCTAGTGGTCAGCGTTTCTGACTACAATTCGTGAAGTCCCGGGTTCGATTTCCAGTCAGACCATATGAATTTTTCCTTAAAGCAAATTATTCCTGTGGTTGCCCATGGTCTGGAATTTAGGTTATGGACTCTCCTAGTGCTTCATTATCATTTATTACCTATCATATCATTGGGGTATCGTAACTCTGCTTTCCAGGTGCCTCAATCTAAGAAATTGATTACAATTCCGCCAAAGCCAAGGGGGAAACAAATAAATATCATACAAGACAATTGGTGGAATTGGACAAAAACAATTTAAATTATATGATTATTTTTCCGGGCCATAGACGAGCGGATTTAAGATATCATGCCTTGGAACAAAGCAACAAAAGATTTTGCAAAGGATCAAGTCTCCATAGCATTTCGGCCTTGCCCACCCAGCATCATGAGGAGCTTAGATTTAATTACTCGCGTAAGTTATGTATGCACGGCTAAATGGAAAATGTGTTAACACTAGTGTCGCCACACTATTTCTCTATGGAAGGGAAAATACATGTGAAGAATCATTATACGCTTGTCAATTTAGTCATTTAGTTGACGACTGCTGATACGTGTCGAATTATTTAAAATCACAGTGTTTGTCCATTCTTATTTAATACTCGTATTATAATGGATAAAATTATTAAAAACATACCATCACGTTTGGGTTATAAAATGGGAAACACTATATTTCACTTAATATGTTACGCAGATGATGTCGTTCTCCTTTCAGAATCTGAAGATAACTTACAGAGATCTTTACATGAATTTCATATAAATGCAAAAAAAAAAAATACAATATGGAAATTAACACAAATAAGACAAAGTGCTTAACAATATCAAAAGAACCACTAAGATGCAAACTAGAAGTGGAAAGAAAAATCATAGAACAAGTGTCAGAATTTAATTATTTAGGTGTATTAATAACAAACACTAAAAATTTAATAAAAGAAGTAAAGAAACAAGCTGATAAAGCAGCACAAATATCAGGATCTATGAAAGATTTAATTTGGCGCAACAAATATATGTCAACAGAAAGCAAAACCCGCATATACAAAACGATAGTTCGACCAGTTATCATATATGGAGCAGAAACTAGGGCTGATAAAACAAAAACTAAACAAATAATAAGCACATGTGAAATGAAAATCTTAAGAACTATTCAGGGGAAAACATTATTTGATAAAATACACAGCACAGAAATTAGGGACAAATGCCATAATCAAGACATAACCAAATTTATTATAGATAGACGAAAATATTGGAAGGGTCATATAGAAAGAGTGGAAGAAAACCGGCTTGCAAAAAGAGCTAAAGAAGATAGACCAATGGACGGGAGAAGAACTAGAGGAAGATCAGCCAAGAGATGGATAGACAGTGAAAGCACATCCAGTACGTCTTCCTCCGAGGAATGATTTTGGAAATAAACAGGATTAAAATGCTACAAATTAAGTTTAAGAAGAAGAAGAAGAAAGCAGTGTTTGTCATACCTCTATTACCATCCTCACAACACAACACAACAGAATTGACAACATGTAATGAGGAAGGCAAAAAAGGAACAGGTCATTCCCCAGTAGTAACATGGTTGCCGGATTATTCATTTGGTCAACGATTGCTATGGGTGACCGATCATTTAAGAAGCACGAAACACAGTATTTGTCAGCCCTCACCTCCCAGTCAAATTACACAACAGAGAACAGGAAGTGGCAACATAGTAAGAGAATTAGTAGCATATTTTCCGTGTGCAGATTTATCTTGGACGAGTAATACAATAAGCAGCGGCTCTACAAAGGCTGGGGGAACCGATTTGCTCACCACAGGTCACCTATATACTGACAAGATGATGGTCCATCTCTGTCATAATATTAACAGTTTATATACTATTTTTTCGGACTCGATCGCTACATTCAACAATTATTCGCCCGTTTTTCATTTTTTAAAGTAGCGGTTAAATGGGGGAATCAAGATCACGATTTTATTCAGAAACCACTATCAAAGCAGCGTTCTGAGCATTGGTGAAATCTTCTGTGAAGTGTTTCAAGCATTGTGTATAATGTCAATGCTAGTTGAGCAGCATCTCTGTAGTGTGGTGGACATCTTGTGTTTCCTATACTTTTCTTGTAAGGAAGCTAAGCTGATTTATGCCAAGTAAGTTAGGCATTTTTCATAAGTAATGCCACGAGTGATTTCCAAATTATCGATAAATTCACGACTCACGAAGTGAGGAGTGAATTTATCTAGAGAATTTGGAAATCAAGAATGGATTTGTTAGGACTATTTAACGAATAAAATTAAGCTGTTTACTCACAAATCATTATTTAAATATAGTTATTTTAAAATATTTATATATTTAATCTAAACGGCGATGTTTGAAAACAAATGAGAAACGATTGATACGCTTCATTTGCTTCTTTTGTTCGTCACTGCAACCAGATCATATTATTTATTGCCAAAGGAAAGCAATATTGTATGAATGCACTCTAGTGGAGAAAAAATGAAACACACCAAACTGTATATTAATTCATTTCTGATGTCCTATGATGTAAATATGACAATTATATTTTTCTGAAAAAAATACATTTAAGAAGGTGCAAACAGTGGTTTCTTTTTTTGGTGGTATAATCAATTGCTACAAATGTTCTTATATTAACTCCCGCATGCGGTATGTGTTGACATTCATGCACTATATATACAATCTGGTAGCCGTATTTCTTAGTGAGTCAGTCACTGCAAAATAATGCTATGACCTATTCAGAATGTAAAAAGGAGGTGTTTTCTTTATTATGATAAACTTTAGTTGGTAAATTCTAGGCGAAACACGACTGTGTTGTAAATAAAAAATCATTGTAAGTGATTGGTCATTGACTCCCATTTGGGGCATGAGTTAAATAGTCATAAGTAATGCCACGAGTGATTTGCAATTTATCTAGAGGATTTCGAAATCAAGAGTGGCTTTTGTTAGGACTATATAACGAATAAAATTAAACTGTTTACTCACAAATTATTATTTAAATATAGTTATTTTAAAATATTTATATATTTAATGTAAACGGCGATGTTTGAAAACAAATGAGAAATGTTTGTTTATGTTTCATTTGTTCATTACTACAACTTCTATAATTTACTGTCAAATAGGATCGCAATATTAAAAGAATGCACCCTAGTGGAAAAAAAAAAAAAAAAATGAAGCACATAAAACTGAATATTGTAACCAACTTTACAGTTAATTAATTAATTTTTTTAGGAAACAACTCAGTAAAATCAGTATTTAAAACACAATTATCAAATATATAGGTCGAAGGAATCTGTTCATTATTTGCTATATTCAACGTATTTGTTGGAGAGGCAGTCACTGCAAAATGATGCTCTGACCTATTCAGAATATTAAAAAGAAGGAACTTTCTTAATTTGGTAAACAAAATTCGATAAACATCGAGGTGAAACACGACTGTCATTAGTCGTAAAATAAAATTCATTAAAACGTGATTGGTCATTGACTCCCATTTGAGGCATGAGTTAAATAGTCAACTAAATGTATTAATTTTTCACACTGTGATAACAGGGTGAATATTAATATGAAATAATTACTTACAGTTTCAACATATAATTGAAATAGTATCCACTGATGCAGCACTTGTTATTGCTGGTATTCCTCCTCTACATCTAAGTGCACTTTATTCAGCTGGCTTAAACAATATTAAAAGAAATCGTACAAAGATATTTCAACAGTTTACTTTTGATATTGATTATGCTATGTCTTTCATGGCTGCTGGACATCCTGCCACACAATATGACAACCTATACGTGCAAACCTGTGGAAACACCCATTGCCTATACAATTTATACGGACGGATCACGATTTACTGCAGGAGAAGAGCAAGTACAAGTCGGATGTGCTTATTGTGAAGTTTTCTTCAAACTATTCAAAATCTCCCCTACCTGTTCTGTTCTCCAAGCTGAACTATAAGCTGTACAGTGGAGCCTTCAACACAAATGTAGCGCACGAATTTTTAATGACTCGCAGGCTGCTCTTCAATCGATCGCTGATAAATTTAACTTACATCCAAACTCAATAGAAATTAGAAATAACATTAAAAATTACACAAAACACCTGTGCCTGTCTTGGATACGAGGGCACCAGGGAACTGTGGGAAAAAACGTGCTGATCAACTAGCAAAATTCGCAGCATCTTCTGAGCTTCAATATTCATTTTCAAAGTGTCCAATATCCTATGTTAAAAAGAAACTTCTCGACTATGTCATCACTGATTGGAATGAACATTGGATAAGAAGTGCAAATGGTGCTTTGACTAAAGAGCTCTTCTTTCCTACAGTACAAATGCAAAACATTTTATTCCAAATTTCATTTTAACACAATTTATGACTGGCCATGGAAATTTTGGAAGTTATTTTAGAAGATTTAATACTAACCCAGACAGTGATTATAATTGTAAATGTCAAGAATCAATACAATCTGTAAAACATGTTTTATTTGATTGTCCTATATTCAAAGACAACGATTCTGGTTAAACTTACTTTTAAATGATGATGAGGCTTCTGCCTCAATGTGTGAAGTGATTTTTAAGAACCAAAATTATTATAAACATTTTATGAAATTCATAACAATATGTAGTATTTTCTAAGAAAATTTATGTAATTCATAACTCTCACTCAAAACCATAAGATAATATTTGTGTTTTACAATGTATAGTATAATATTGTTATAATAAGCTACAACCCTAACATGCCTTCGTCCGGAAATAGGGTTTCAAAATATTTGGAGATTCAATAATAATAATAATAATAATAATAATAATAATAATAATAATAATAATAATAATAATAATAATAATTGAAATGATACCAAATTATTTCCAACATGGCACGTAGGGGTAACTCCGATCAATACTGATAGTAATTACCCCGAGTGGTAGAAGTGACTCAGCACTGTTCGAATATTTTTTTTATTTTTACTGTTGTTTAAACAATGCAAGTAAGCACCTGATGAAATATACGTATTGTGATGTAGGCCACAGGTTCACTTAATGTTCAGAAGGTCCATGCAGAATGCAGTGGATATGACATAGCAAAGAATTACGTGTGAGATTTTTGTTCGCAGAGACAGTGACTTTTGCATTTTAGCGTATTTCAGGTTTTTATTTATCTTTCAATAAGGTGATCGGAATTTTCCAAGTGTCGAGAAACTCCGATAAAACCCATGTACTAGAATACAAATTTTTAGGTTCGCTGATAATATATTTGTGTTTATGTATACCTAAGTAATTAATAGAATAGTCAACAAGTCACATTTTTTAAAATTCCATTTTACGAATATCATCACCATGATGGACATTTTAGTAGGATCTGTCGCCTGTAGTGTACTGAAGGTGATCTTTGTGAATCCATCTACGTCGTGGCCTTCCCAAATCTCCTTTTCCCTGTGGTTGGTATTGTAGAGATAGTTTGGGTAATCTACCCCTTTCCATCCTCAAAATATGTTCCAATTTTGTTATATTTTGTTATATCATTTAATATATTTTTGGCTTTCAATTTTTTCTGATATCAATAATTCTTTGATGATCTAACCTTGTGAATCCAAGAAGTGGTCTCAAAAATCTCATATGTGCTGCTTCCAATTTCTTTTTATCTCTCTGCTTCAGGATACGAACTTCACTTCCATATTTAAGAGTTGGTTTTGAAATAATATTATGTAATCTTAATTTGGTTTCTGTTGACATTAGTTTTGCTTATTTTTATTTTTTATTTATTCTATTTTTCTAATTTTATATCCACCGCTTTGGTCTCGAGGTAGCGTGCTGCCTTGTCACGCAGCGGGCCAGGATTCGATCCCCGGTCGGGACAGTTTTCTGGTTGAGGTTTTTATCGGGGTTTTTCCTCACTTGTAAGACAAATGTCAGGAAACGTTAAGGTCCAAATGGTCCTCGAACATCATATGGCCATTGCAATCATCATCGTTCATATTCATCTTAGATTAAGTTTAGGAATAGGGAATCTCCTGGCGCACCGATATCATCATCATCATCATCACCCATCATATCATCGGGGCAACGTAACCCCGCGTTCCAGGCGCCCCAACCTCAGAAGTGGGTTACAATTACCCCAATGCCAGGAGAGAACACCAGAAATGTCCAAAAGGAGAACCTAGGATATTAAAAAAATCTATATCCGCTTTATTTTCTGAATTGTACGAATAATATTACAGTTATTCAATTAATTGTTAATTGATTTTTCTCAATTTTACCCTAAGATAAACAGTCATTTGGTTACAATACCGCAGTGAACCCACGTGCTCTCGTCTGAATGTTAATCCTAATGAATTTTCAGAAAGCATCAAACAACTTGTGAAATTCAGATCAATTACTAGGCTAATGCCAGAGAGTGGTTACCATGGTTACAAGGGCATGTCCCCGTGACGCTTCATCTCGATAAAGTTCACGTTGTAACTGCAGAGTCAATTCACACACACACACACACACACACACACACACAGGTATACATACAATAGCATTACGTGGTTCATACAGATTTCCTAGCAAAATAGTCCAGCACATAGAAACTATCGTTCGTAAAAAAGATAAATCCTCAAAAGAATCATGATTCAACTTTTCTTGTCTAGGGAATGTATCATTGATTTGTTAATTAAATCGTATGTATTCAGTTACATTGTGTCAAAACAAACATGGCAGCAATACATTGATTATTTAAATTAAGGCTTTCAAGTAAACCCCAACTCTTAATGGTAAATATATTTATCTATCAAGAGTATTATCGCCTCACTATGATGGTTCGATACTTTTAAAATACATGACGAAACACTGTTGAGGTTACAATGTAAATTTAAAATATAAAATTAGAATATCTCAGATCTCAGTCTTCCTCAATTTTGGATGTAGGACGAGGAATACTTTCGGAGCACATGCTCCATCTTCAGTTTGTAAATTGGTACTTTTATATTGTAAATTTTACTATGATGGTTGTCCAGCTTTGTTTCCCCGCAGCTGTTATACATAATTAAATACAAAGGTGCCAACAACCGCCACTATAATAATTCCGCATGTTTATCATTTTCAAGCATTGTCGCACGGCACCCGCTTTTATATAAACGGACAACCGTCATAGTGAGCGATAATACGTGATATAATGTACGGTTAAAAACTATAAAATAGTTACCTTGTAGGTCCGTCTCCTCAACTTATGTTATTTTAAAAACTCTGTAGGCCTTTCGGGACTAGTCCCATCATCAGCAGAATGCATTAGGTCCGTACTTGTTGACCCTTGTTGAAGCACTGACTTGGTTGTGAGAATTTTGTACAGAGGATTGTGTGGACAGGGTGTGTATTCATTGACTATTTAACTCATGCCCCAAATAGTACTCAATGGCCAATCACGTTTCAATGATTTCTGTTTTACAACCAATCAGAGTCGTGTTTCACGAAATATTTATCAGTGTTATAATTACCATATTAAAGAAGGCTCCTCCTTTTTAATATTCTGAACAGGTCTGACCATTATTTTGCAGTGACTGAGCCTGTGAGAAATACGGCTACCAGATTGTATATATAGTGCATGAATGTCAACACATGCCGCATGCGGGAGTTAATATAAAACATTTGTAGCAATTGATTATACCACCAAAAAAAGAAACCACTGTTTGCACTTTCTTAAATGTATTTTTTCCCAGGTAACAATCCAGAAAAATATAATTGTCATATTTACATCATACGACAACAGAAATGAATTAATATACAGTTTGATGTGTTTCATTTTTTTCTCCACTAGAGAGCATTCTTACAATATTGCGTTCCTTTGGCAATAAATAGTATGATCTGGTTGCAGTGATAAACAAAAGAAGCAGATGAAGCGTACCTATCGCTTCTCATTTGTTTTCAAACATCGCCGTTTACATTAAATATATAAATATTTTAAAATAACCAAGTTAAATAATGATTTGTGAGTAAACAGCTTAATTTTATTCGTTAAATAGTCCTAACAAATGCCACTGTTGATTTCCAAATTCTCTAGATACATTGGAAATCACTCGTGGCATTACTGATGAGAATCAGGTTGTTGTTGATTTCTCTTAGGATTGCGATTTCCTCCAGTATATTTATTCTCGTTGGAATGTTTTCTCTATCTACTATTGTGAGGGTGTTCTCGGTGTTATGCATATGGTGTCCATGTACAGACTGCAATAAATTCTACATTGCGAAAACTAACAGAAGCTTCAACATTAGATTCAAGGAACATTTCAGAGATTTCATTTATAATGGAGGAAAACCAAGTTACGCAAAACATGTAATTCAGGCTGGACACCATATGCATAACATCGATAACACCCTCACAATAGTACATAGAGAACACATTCCAACGAGGATAAATATACTGAAGGAAATCGCAATCCTAAGAGAAATCAACAACAACCTGATTCTCAATGAATACACACCCAGTCCACACAATCCTCTGTACAAAATTCTCACAACCAAGTCAGTGCTTCAACAAGGGTCAAAAAGTACGGATCTAATGCATTCTGCTGATGATGGGACTAGTCCCGAAAGGCCTACAGAGTTTTTAAAATAACTTAAGTTGAGGAGATAACTATTTTATAGTTTTTAATCGTACATTATATTATTGTGAACTAATATCTCAATGGAAACTTACCATGCATTTTACTAGTATCGATAATTCGTGAGCATTGCAGGATATCTATAAACGAATGTCCGGATGTTTTTCAGCCAAACCTGCAGTAGATTCTAATTGACAGTATGCTTATGATCTCTGCCACATTTCATCCCTAAAGTCAAACACAAAAGATCACATAATAGAAAGATGGGAACAACGTGTGGCTCAATAGTACCACAGGTACATTAACATGACTATTTAACTCATGCCCCAAATAGGAGTCAATGACCAATCATGTTTCAATGATTCTTTTATTTACAACCAATCACAGTCCTTTTTCACCTCGATTTTATCAGTTTAATTTTATCACTGTAAAATCAAGTTCCTCCTTTTAAACATTCTGAATAGGTCATAGCATTATTTTGCAGTGACTGTTTGTGGCTACCAGACTGTATATATAGTGTACGAATGTAACCTTATCGTGATTGCGGGAGATAATATAAAAACATTTGTAGCAATTGATTATACCACAAAAAAAATAAACCAGTGTTTTCACTTTCTTAAACGTATTTTTTCCCCAGGTAACAACGTTCCAGAAAAATATAATTGACATATTTACATCATAGGACATTAGAAATTAATTAACATACAGTTTGATGTGTTTCATGTTTCTCCACTAGGGTGCATTCTTACAATATTGCGATCATTTGGCAATAAATAATAGGATCTGGTTGCAGTGATAAACAAGTGAAGCATAACGTTTCTCACTTGTTTTCAAACATCGCCGTTTACATTAAATATATAAATATTTTAAAATAACTATATTTAAATAATGATTTATGAGTAAACAGCTTAATTTTATTCGTTGAATAGTCCTAATAAATGCCACTCTTGATTTCCAAATTCTCTAGATAAATTCACTCCTCACATGACTATTCTTCTTTCGAGTATCTATGACAGAATAAAATGCAAACACACTGTTCCAAATTTTATATTAAAACAATCCCTCATTGGACACAGAAAATGTGACCAATACCTCCAGAGATTCAACATCGGAGAATATAAGTTGCAATTGTAGCATTAGCAACCAAAGTGTTGAACATATTATCCTTGATTGTCCTTTATTCTGTAACGAAATGTACGGAATCACCTGTCTTCTCAATAACACCGCCCGTTTAAGTGAAACATCCATTACGGAAGTGCTTTCGACAGAAAATAACAAACTTTTTAATGTCTTCATAAATAACTTTTATAAAAAAAACTTTACTTTTAGATAAAATTATATAATAACGCACAACTAGGACAGAAAGAGTAACCCTAATATACCTTAGGTGAAACAGGGTTTATAAACTTCGCAAAATAAATAACAACTCCTAATGGTCGCATTTCGCTGATTGTTAGAGAGTATCTTTCAAGTATTAATTTCAATAGCATATACTGAGTCTGGTTGCCAAAAAATGAAAATTGCGGCCGGTAGAGGAATTAATTTTTTTTTGTTTAAGATGTACTCCCACTAATAAGAGTCCTATTTTGTTGTATAACGAACTCAATCAAAATTACCTTAATAGATTGATATATGTCAAGTTTACTTCTGAAAAAATCAGGCTTCTAATGCGATAATTGGCACATATATATTTTTTGTCATGACCATTTTCAGTATCTATTAAGGAGGAGATACTAAAGACCAACATGCACACTGTATTGAGTAACACTAAGAAATTGTGACTGGAATAAACATCAATAAAACGAAATATATGGTTACACATAGGAATGGACAGTTAATGACAAATGATGGAAATTTTGAAGAAGTAGCATAATTTAATTACCTAGGAACTATAATTACAAATAGGAATGAGACGCACAAATAAATTGAACATAGGCAAAATTCTGGAAATATATGCTATTATGCATTACAGGGACTCTTGTCGTCCGAACTTCTCTAATAAAACTTAAAAACTGTAAATATATAAAACTGTTATTCTCCCAGTTAGAATATATGGATGCGAAACATGGACACTTACTTTAAGGGAGGAAATAAAATTACGAGCATTTCAAAATAAAGTTTTTACGAAAAATTTTAATTAAATAAAAACAAACAGACAGGCGAATGGAGAAGACTTGCATAGCTGTGAGCTACATGATATTTACGGAAAACCAGATATAATAATAAGTGTTAAATATTTTGGACTCCGATGGGTAAGACATGTGGCACGAATAGGGAATGTAAGATAATCAATACTAATAAAATTCATATCAAATTCCGTTGAGGTGAATAGTCATACGATAAAAATTAAAATTAAATATGTTGACAGGTGCCATCGTCCTCAACTTTATTAAAATGATGTATTAAAATATTATTTGTAGGCCTTTCGGAAGTTAACTCCCATCATCAGCAAGATGAGTATGCGCTAAGATGTTGTAGACGTTGATGGCCTTGATGCGTCGCTAGTAGCATACATCAACTAGTAGCGCATACTCATCCTGTTGACGATGGAAGTTAACTTCCAAAAGGCCTCCAAATAACATTTTAAATACATCATATTAACAAAGTTGAGGACGACGGTACCTGCCAACATTTTTAATTTTAATTTTTATCTAATATACGTGAAGCATGGAAACGTCTTGTATGCAGGCCAATAATGAGGTGAGAGAATAACATTAACCATGATTTGAGGGATGTAAATTATATAGAGAATGAAGATACATCTATTAGGAAACTAAGGTATTACTTGGATCCACGGAAATAGATTAAATATTGCTTAGATATATTTTTATTCAGGCTTGAGATTCTTTTACTAGCCTAAAAATCTTCAGACTCGGGACTCACGGCTTAAAATCCTACAGGAGGCCTTGTCTCTCGGATTTTCCATCCTAAAAAATCTATCGACTATCGGGAATAGAGACAAGGTACATAAGTACTAGACCACTGTGGGCGACGATGCACTTTTTTAAGATGGAGAAATCCAAGGTTCATGTCTTTTAGAAAGGACTTAAAGCCTTGGGTCCTGAGTCGGTCTCCAAGTACCAATTTACAAGCTGAAGATGGAACATAGGCTCCGAAATTACTTCACATCCTACATCCAAAGTGAGGAAGACTGAGATGTCAGGCATTCTATTTTTATATTTTTAATTTACAAGTAATCTCAACGGTGTTTCGTCATGAATTTTAAAAGCATTTAATACCTAGATGTCTCGTTGAGGCGATGTGCTAACCTTGTCACTCTCTGATATATTACGGAAGTAAGCCTAACTAAATTAGTTTTGTTAAAGACACCAATAGGGAGCACCCATGTCCCCATGTGGGGATATCTGTTATAGACTAGACTATATGCATATATGGAAAAATCCGAGGGAATGTCCTCTGGGAGAGACTTTAAGTCGTGGGTCCTGAGTCTGAAGATTTTCGCGCTCGTAAAATAACATTTAATTTTAGAGCCTCTGACAAGGAAACTGTCAACCATTGCATGACGAAACCTACGTTGAAATTTCTCCCACAAAAGCGTTGTGATGTATCAAGGCCGTGTCAAAAAATTATCTGCCGTTTTTAACTGCAAAGCACAGAAGTCGAAGCCAGATCTCAGCAATGACAACCTACTGAGTGAAGCAGATGGACGTCTCAGCTTGAATAGAACGGAGCGAAGTGAGAGGAGCGCTACGCGGAATTCAGGTTATGTTATCCAATCCACCATGTTAGGAGTTGTATTAGTTCCCTGTAATTTAAATGCGAAATTTGACGCTGAATTTCTGTGCCTTGCAGTTAAAAGTGACAGTTTTTTTAGACACAGCGTTGATACATCACAACGTTTCTCTGGCAGAAATTTCAAGGTATATTTCAACATGGAATTTTTGACAGTTCCCTTATGAGAAAAAAATTAATGGTCCTTTCTCATACAAATAATACCATGGATTAAATGCACATCATTTTGTATCAAATGTGTGCGTGCAATTTATTTTATTTTATCATCCGGCCCAACCGCATTTTAGACATTAATATAAAAATATTAAATCGGATTACGCCTAAATTAAAAACAGTTCAGATAAAATTTTATTATGGTAGGGTGTTTGTGTTAAGTTTTGGAAGGTAAATCAGGGGCCCAGAATGCCATTTTTATCTGATTCACAGGCGTGCATTGCGCCAGTAATTGGAGCTGTGTAAACTGACACGGCAATTATGTGCTGTACTCAGCGAGTTAATCCTCAAACTGTGCCGCCAGATCCTCATTTACTGCTGTATTGATTATTTTCAACTCTATACGCCGCATCATTTTGTAAATCTCCTCACAGCGTGTTTAAAAAGAGTCCACATGTACCAGCTGCAAGCGAATTCCTCAGCAAGTAGAATTTATACTCCATTTCGCTGATTTACGGAACGTATATTTCTTTTGAACAATTAAAACTTATAAACTGATTATTCAACTCATGCCCCAAATGGCAGTCAATGACCAATCACATTTCAATGAATTTTGATTTACAACCAATCACAGTAATTTTTCACCTCGATTTTATCACTTTCATTTTATCGCTTTCATTTTATCAAGTGGCTCCCAGATTGTATATATAGTGCACGAATGTAACCAGATTCTGCTTGCAAGGTATAATAGAAAAACATTCTAGCAATTGATTATACCACAAAAAAAGAAAATAAATCACTGTTTGCACTTTCTTAAACGTATTATTTCCCAGTAATTAACGTTGCACAAAAATATAATTGACATATTTACATCATAGGACATCAGAAAGTAATTAATAACTTGTAATGATGTGTTCAACGTTTTCTCCGCTAAGGTGCATTTTAAAGATATTGCGATTCTATTTGGCAATAAATATGATCTGGTTGCAGTGATGAACAAATTAAACATAACGTTTCTCATTTGTTTTCAAACATCCCCGTTTACATTAAATATATAAATATTTTAAAATAACTATATTTAAATAATGATTTGTGAGTAAACAGCTTAATTTTATTCGTTAAATAGTCCTAACAAATGCCAAAAATGATTTCCAAGAAACCACTCGTGGCATTACTTATGATAAAATCAGGGGGGAGAAAAAATTATGATAATGATACGTCGGTTGTTTACTATGATTTGGAAAAACAAGCTCTTCCAAATTAATAAAAAAAATCGATTATCGTACCAATCTATAAGAAAGGAGATAAGTGACTGCAACAACTACAGACACATCTCATTTCTTTCAACTTCGAACAAACTTCTAACAATACATTAGTAAGCATCCTCATACTTACTTTCTAGATTGAGTGCGAAATAGCAGATCATCAATGTGGATTTAGAAGTGACAGGTCTACAACAGATCAGATTCTTAGTATGAGACAGATTGTAGAAAACAAATGGGAATTTAATGGTACTGTGCATCAACTATATTGGCATTATGTAGATTTAAGAAAGGAATATGATTCAATTAAGCGGGAGTTCGGAATTCCTAAAAAAGTTAGACTTATTCGAATGTGTCTAAATGGCACAAAGAGTAGGGTGGGTGCAGGCAAACTGTTTTCAGATACTTTTGGAATTCACAATAGGTTAAAGCGAGGTGATGTACTAGCTCGTCTACTATTCAATTTTGTACTAGATCATGCCATCAAATCTTTAGATGATGAAGAAGGCCTACAACTCAATGGTATTAATAGCCTGTTAGTTTATGCTGATGATGTATTACTATTGGGCGATAGCGATGAGATACTGAGGGCCAACACGCACATTCTGTTGAGTAACACTAATAAATTGGGACTGGAAGTAACGCATCAATAAAACTAAATATATGGGCACAAGTAGAAATACATTACGCCTATATAATGGAAATGGAGAATTAAGGACAAAAGAAGAACTATTGAAGCAGTGACAGATTCAAATACCTAGAAACAATAATTAAACAAGCGAATGGAGAAGACTACATAAGTGAGCTACATGATCTTTATAGAAAACCAGATATAATAATATTTGAAGAGAAAAATTATACGCTCAGACCGGGACTTGAACCCGGGACCCTTGGTTCTCTAGACCAAGTGCTCTGCCAACTGAGCTACCTGAGCAAGTACCGATCTAAACGCAAATCTTTCTCTATATACATTGTAATTCCCATCCACCAAATGCTGTGAAGCCATGCTTCTATCTTGCAAATGGCGACTCCTTTATTAAGAAGACATATTTGGGAATTATACATTACAGCCAGTACGGCTTTTTCCAAGTTTTTATTATTGATTTCGTACATCTCAATGATGGATAAATCATATTTGAAGAGAAAAATTATACGCTCAGACCGGGACTTGAACCCGGGACCCTTGGTTCTCTAGACAAAGTGCTCTGCCAACTGAGCTACCTGAGCAAGTACCGATCTAAACGCAAATCTTTCTCTATATACATTGTAATTCCCATCCACCAAATGCTGTGAAGCCATGCTTCTATCTTGCAAATGGCGACTCCTTTATTAAGAAGACATATTTGGGAATTATACATTACAGATATAATAAGATCAGATAAGTCTCGTAGACTGCGATGAGCTGGACATGGCATCCATGAATGGAGAATGGAAGAGGGACATGGAAGCTTCTTAATAGGGAATACAGAAGGAAAAACGCCCAGTTGGTAAACCAAGAATGAGGTAGAAGAATAGCATTAACCCTGATTTTAATGAGTGGATTATACAACAGATGGTTGGAAAATGTTAGCTCAGGATAAGGTTGTGGAGAACTTGTGTACGCGCGGTCATGTGCCAGTGAGTTTAACTTTTAGTTAGTTAGGAACAATAGTTACAAACAGGAATGATATGCATAAAGATATTAAACATAGGCTCAATTCTGGAAGTTCTTGATATAGTGTATTACAGAGACTCTTGTCATCACAACTCCTCTCAAAAAACATTAAACTGAAAATATATAAAACTCTTATTCTACTAGTTATATTATATGGATCTGAAGTATGGGCTCTTACTTTAAGGGAGGAAAAAATATTACCAATATTTGAGAATAAAGTTCTTAGGAAAATGTTTGGACAAAAAAAAAGGTATGAACCGACAGGCGAATGGAGAAGACTACATAAACGTGAGCTACATTATATTTATAGGAAACCAGATATAATAAGAACAGTTAAGTCGCTTAGACTACAATGGGAGTTCATTAGGCACGAATGGGGCATGAATAATGGGCATGGAAACTTCTTGTAGGGAAACCAGAAGGAAAATGTTTAGTTGGTAGATCAAGAATGAGTGGGAGAATAACATTCACCACGATTTGATGGAATGATTATATTATACAGGGGTTAATTTGAAAACATTAGCTCACGAGTGGGATGTATGGAGAGCGCGTCCATGAAACTAAGGATTTGATAGTGTCAGTGAGTTTGTTAGTTATGTATGAATACACCCCATACGTCTCGGGACACGGATGCTCTCTACCAAGCTAATTTAGTTAAACTCATTTACCTACAGGTACCAGCGAGTGCCATGTGGTTAGCCTTAATGAGACATTTAGTAGGCAACTAATGTAATACTTGGAAGTATTTATTTATTTATTTATTTTACCTGATGGAAGTTAAGACCGTAACGTCTTCTCTTCTACTTCACCAGGATTAAATTGTACATATAATGGTAATAAAAGTATAATACATGCAGGCCGTAATAGACATAGGCAACACAAAATACAGTTAAGAAAAGAACAAAAATTCAATAATAGTTATAATAATAATAATAATAATAATAATAATAATAATAATAATAATAATAATAATAATAATAATAATAATAATAATGAACATTTTTGGACCAAAGAGAGATGAACAGACAGGTGAATGGAGAAGACTTACATAACAGTGAACTACATGGTCTTTATAGGAAGCCAGATATAATAAGAACAGTTAAGTCTCGTAGACTGCGATGGGCAGGACATGTTGCACGTATGGGGAATGAAAAACTTGCATGGAAGCTTCTTGTAGGAAAGCCAGAGGGAAAACGCCCAGTTGGTAGACCAAGAATGTGGTGGGAGAATAACATTAACTATGATTTGAGGGAAGTAGATTATACAGGGAATGATTGGAAAGGATTAGCTGAGGATATGGATGTATGGAGAGCTTATGTCCGCGCGGCCATGAACCTATGGGATCGATAGTGCGAGTGAGTAAGTAAGTAATATTTTTTTTTATATTTCCGGTTTTAACATTGTTATACATTTTTTCGGCACCAATGATTTGTCTTCATTTTCGCTTTATACTATTCCTACATTCGTCTCTATTATAACACATTTCTTCCTGTATTTCGCAGTCCTTCAAAGTTTTTCTAATCCCTTGGATCCACGTGAGATTTGGTCGTCCTATCTTTCTTGTTCCTGATGGTGTCTATTCCATTATTTTCTTCGGTAATCTTTCATCCTCCATTTGTCTAATATGCCCATACGATTTTAGTTGCTATTGGACTATTTAACTCATGGCCCAAATGGGATTCAATGACCATTCACATTTCAATGATTTTTTATTTACGATCAATCACAGTCGTTTTTTCATCTCGATTTTATCAGTTCAATTTTAACGCTTTAAAATCAAGCTCCATGTTTTTTAACATTCTGGATAGGTCACAGCATTATTTTACAGTGAACTTCCTGTGGCGGTCAGATTGTATATATAGTGCACGAAAGTGGCCAAAAAGTGCTTGCAGGATATAATATAAAAACATTTGTAGCAATTGATTATACCAAAAGAAACCCACTGTTTGCACTTTCTTAAACGTATTATTTCCCGGGTTATTACGTTCCATAAAAATTTAATTGACATATTTACATCATAGGACATCAGAAATTAATTAATATACAGTTTGATGTATTTTTGTTTTCTCCATTAGGGTGCCTTCTTACAATATTGCGATCCTTTGGCAATAAATAATATGATCTGGTTGCAGTGATGAACAAGCGTAGCAATCGTTTCTCATTTGTTTTCAAACATCGCCCTTTACATTAAATAAAGTGATCCCACTACAGGCTTCAGGAGGCCCTTGGGGTAGTAGAGGGTTAAGGCTCTCATTTTTTCTAGACAATCGGCACTTGATGTCAGCCGGGTTGTCAAACCTGCGTGACGGCCGCCTTTACCTGCAGAACAAGCGTCTGGTACTCATTTCAGTTAGAGGCTGAGGATCATAGTGCCGCCTGAAGGTTTGCATCAGTTTAAAAATCCTGATCCCACAGGTCTCGAACCCTCGACCTTCCAGCTTGTAGCGCAGTGCCTTAACCACTACGCTATGGTGCATCCCTCCTTTACATTAAATATATAAATATTTTAAAATAACTATATTTAAATAATAATTTGTGAGTAAACCGCTTAATTTTATTCGTTAAATAGTCCTAACAAATGCCACACTTGATTTCCAAATTCTCTAGATAAATTTACGACTCACTTCGTGAGTCGTGAATTTATCGATAATTTGGAAATCACTCGTGGCATTACTTATGATAAATTCTAAAATTGAGTTTTGTACATTCATATTCTCTTTTATATCTTCATTTCTAATTTTCTCTCTCCTTAATATCCTAGCAGATCTTCTCCAAATAGTCCATTTCTCATCATCATCATCCGGTATCATGGCAGCTGCCGTCGTCTTCCGGAAACCAAACGCCATTCCTCTCTATCCATCCATTGATCTTCCTCCATTCCTCTGATATTCATAGCTGCTTGTACCCCTTCTATCCAAGTTTTCTTCGGCCTTCCTCTCTTCCTCCTTTCCATTAGGATCCATTCCATAACAATTTTTGGCAATCTTTGCTCTGGCATTCGTTTGACATGCAATCTATTCTTTTCTATGATGTGTATGATGTCCGGCTCCTCTTGTACACCCATAATTTCCCTTATTTCTTTATTTAGTCCATTTCTGCTACCATTAATTTTCTTTTCAACTGATAATTTATAGTCCAAACCTCTGAACCATAAGTCATAATACTCCTAACTATTGTTTTAAAAATTTTAACTTTAGTTTCTTTTTTTATGTGTTTATCCCATAATAGTCCATTCAGAACAGATATTACATATTTTCCTGAACATAATAATAATAATAATAATAATAATAATAATAAATAATAATAATAATAACTTATAATTTGATTAAGCATTTGGCTTGGAAAATTAGTTGTAAAATATAAAGGGAAAAAAAATATAACTGGAATACGGTTATATGTTATATTGTCAAAATATATATTAGTGAGGTTCATTTTTTAACTGTTTTTGAGTCGGGCCGTCCTTCATGTAAGAGAGGAGGGGAATATCAAAGTCGGGCACCTGAAACATGGAAGAATGAGAAATAGCGGTATGTTCGATCTACAGTTAATTTTTCTCTCGATCATGTTTTTAAGTTATGGTTGGGAAGATAGTGAATGGAAGCGAGAAGAAATATAAAGAATTAATGAGGTGAATAAGTGTTGTACAGAAGCGGAGGCAATGTTTCTTTCAGCTGTCTTCCAATCGAAGCCAAGGCATTTGAA
Organism: Diploptera punctata; assembly: GCA_030220185.1. Taxonomy (NCBI): domain Eukaryota; kingdom Metazoa; phylum Arthropoda; class Insecta; order Blattodea; family Blaberidae; genus Diploptera; species Diploptera punctata. Next base: position 1,164,617 of record JASPKZ010003823.1, on the reverse strand, counting down.
ATTCTGGAGTTATGTGATATGAAAATTGGTTAAATTTTTTACAGAGACCTTTTTATTAAGGTTCATCTTTATGAATATAATCTAAATATATTGTATTCTACATTAGAAGAAGTTTGGGGAAAAGAGTCTTATATACTCAATCTAGGATTTAAAGAGAGATCAGGGCTTGCTTGGTTCAGGTTAGGGCCAAGGAAATTTTTAAAAATTAGCGACGATCACAATATGCGAATTTGTCCAATGTGCGGGAGCTTTGAAGACGAGATACATATATTAGGAAAATGTAACGATTTAGAATATTGGAGATATCACTTATTACCGGAAAGATTTCTAAATTCAAATCGGGAGTTACTGGTAAACCCAGAAAACTGGATAAACCTGGGTAGATTTGTGGACAAAATGCGGAAAATAAGAACAACACTTATTCAGGAATAAATAAATATGTCAACAAATTGCAATACCATTAGTTCTTAATAATTCTACATAACTAAGTTAATGTATAATGCAATTGTATTGATATCTAATTGTAATATTATTGTTTTTTTGTTTGTTTTAAGTATATTATTACCAATCATCAACTTATTGTAACGGACTGTTAACAGCACGTACTGCTTTACTGCCCGTGCGATCCATATTTATAAATAACATTGTATGTATCTTACTTTTAGTTTAATAAAGTCCTTATGTATGTATGTATTCTACATGCGTTGCACCTACAAAAACATTGAACGTTCAGCTCTGATTGTAAGAAGAGAAACTTTTAAAGAGATTTAGTTGTTTCTTGGAATGATTTATGCATGCAAAGAAAAGTAAGAAAAAGAGCGGTATTTACACGACAAGGAGTATGAGAGATGAAATAATAAAGAACGCACAACTGAATATTAAACAGATACAACTGAGGAAAGAAAAATATCAACCAACTGGAGAGTCTATACCGGGTGTCCGGAAACAAATAAAAATATGAAAATTTTATCAATAAACTGTAGAATATTATTGTTACTTATACTCATATTTCACTTCCGAGCTAAGTTCCAGTTGTATCGTAAACAAAGGAGATGTATGACTGCATTTTCATTGGTCGAATAATGGTTTTATCTTCAAACGTGTAAGAAAATATATTTCGCTCTTTAACACTCGAAATAAAGAAATAAAAATAATAAAAATATATACTTAAATAAGTTATGTGGGAGAATCTTAATAGTATATTACGATGCAGGTTGGGAAGTGGTTTTTACAGAAGCGAGAAAATGTTTAAAAATCAAGCGATAGCGAGGTTTTTAATTACCGAGATTCTGTCTGTAAGACAGTTCACAAACGTGCGTTATACATCATATTTTGCGCGATGGTGTTTTCAAAATAATAAATAATAACATCTTTGTTGCAAATATTTGCGTTCATTATAAACAAATGACTAACGTTAACAGTGTGGGCAATGGTTATTAGTTGAGACTACAGCAGGCCGTGACACCAATCAGACATAAAATGGCGACAAGTACGTATTTATTGTTTTATATTGTTTCAAATAAAGTTCAGTTGATTTAAAATGCAGTGATTTGTTTCGTATAATGTATATTAACACTATCTTCTGGATATTATTTGCATATAGTAGGCCTGTACAAAAAGGGCAGTGGTTTTACTTCCCGCACGGGGTTAGTAATATGTAATATTACAGTATAGTTATTTAGTTTGGCAACACCTAAATGTACGAAATCGAACTTTCAATCATGGTCGCAATTGCTGTAAGTACGATAAAACACACTATCGAGCAAAAAATATATATATTTGCAATTTTAATATATTAGATAATAAGCACAGTTTTATTCTTACGCATGCACAATTCAGAATACGTTGGAATTTCAATTGTTTCAAAATGGTAAAATTTCTGTAGAATTTCTTACACATTGGAAAGCAAAGCATTTGAAAAACGGAGAGAAATACATAATTTTGAATATTTTCAGACAGTTTAGTGAAAAATATTTCACATTAGCCATTGAGAATACGGTGAAAAAGAAAAACAGAATTTATAAGTGAGTCAGCATGGAACATAACTTCTGCTGATAATGAAATTGTAGCGCTAAATAAAAGTAAACTATTGGAATCATGAAAAAAGAGTAAATATCTATTTAAGTAGGTCCATATATATATATATATATATATATATATATATATTTTTTTGTGATAAATAAGTAAGAAATGGGCGAAGTTCGTAATTATCGGTGCTATCTTATATTGTATTCAGTATTATTTCCCGTAAAATACGATATTACCTATTCGTATGAACAATGTTTTTATCGTACACATACAGCTGGTAAAAGTAGCACCACGCTTTCCCCCAACAATCGGCGGAGTAATACCCTATGCAAGTTTGTTTACAGAATTGAAACTTAGCTCGGAAGTAGTATATCATAATATAAATGTTAATTTTTACAGTACTGGATAATAATAAAGCCCGTCACGCAGGAATGTGCAAACTAAGCTAGTCGAGTTTATCGTCCAATTTTTTTTTATTCTTAAATCGGAAAAAAAAACATGTCTTGCCTTGTATGTGACGTCCAGTGAGGCGATTCAAGAGTCTTTTTACCACTTGATGACTATTTCAATTTGTTATGCCGACTTATTTAAACGTGTAGGACTGCAGTGAAAACAAACTATGCAAAACACTAACAGGAGAACTGTCAACTGTTGTATGCCGAAACGTACTTCGAAATTTCTTCCAGAAAAGTGTTGTGATATACCGTACAGTACCAATACCGTGTAAAAACTGTCTTTTAACTGCAACGCATTAAAATCTGGCGTTAAATCTCTCATTTAAACTATGGGGAAGTAATACAACTCGTAAATTGGTCCGCGCCGCGTCCCGCCTTATTTCACTCCGCTCTTATTCAAACAGGGAGTTCATTTCCTCCGTACGTGGGTTACTATTGCTGGATTCTAGCTTCGATTTCTGTACCTTGCAGTTAAAAACGGCAGAATTCTTTCTTTATGGCCTTGGTACATCACAACGCTTCTCAGAGAGAAATTTCAAGGTAGGTTTTGGCGTGCAATGGTTAAAGTTCTCTTGCAAGTTATTATATATTGAATATTGTTATATGATTGGACAACTACTGATTAGTTTTTCCATTATTTTATTAGAAATATTAAACAAATGAAACCGATGTATCTCATAGTATACATTGCCAATTTAATGGTTAGGCTAATCAAATGTTATTATACTTTGCGACGGAGGAAACATGGCGACTGCTAGAACGATTATATATTTCATTTCGGGTTTCATGTAAACTCTCACTTATAATGGTGGGGATTATGATGATTTTTGGAGAATAACTTCCTCATTTTATTTCAATCGTATATAGCTACTGAGTTTCGTTGTGAAAAATTGCAACAGTTAGAGGCATTTTTAAATTTTCGTTTCAGATAAACTCTTACTCCTAATGATTACAGTTTGTTGGTTAACGAACTCGCCGTTAGTTTCTTTAATTAAATGATATATGCCAAGTTTTGTTCTGAAAAAAATTAAAACGAGGGAACTGTGCAAACTGGCGATTTTTAGCGAATTCCTTAGGAATGAAGGTAATGAGGTTGTTCTGATGGTATTTTTTTTTAAATTACAGATCTTCACCGATCCTATCTAAGACACTGAATAAGTCATCATCATCTCTGACGCAACAACTCATTCCTGAGTCCTGGCCACCTCCAATTAGCTCGGTCCTGCGCCTCTCTTCATCAATTTCTCAATCCCAACTCTCTAAGCATCTCCATCCACCGCATCCTTCCGTCATATTTTCGGTCTTCCTCTTCTTCTATCCTCTGGTTGAGTGGGCCATATCCTTTTACATATTTCTGACTCTTCATTTCTTCTTAAATGCCATGCCCATCGTTCTTGTTAATTTAATGAATTTACTAATCTCCACATCATTGAATAATGCGTGCAACTCCTGATTATAGCGTTTTCGCCAGACACAATTCTCATATATAGGGCCATAAACCCTCCACAATATTTTTCTTTCAAAATATTTGAGTGCATTCATTGTTTTTCCCCATTATCCATTTTTCACATACATATGTCAAAACGGGTCTTATTATAGTCTTGTATAGTAGTATCTTTACAGATCTTGACAAGACTTCGCTTTTCATGTTTTTAAAAGTCCATAACAACATTTGTTGACTTTATTTATTGGACTCTTTATTTGTTGTGTTGTGTCATTATCCATTTTGACTATTACCCCTAAATATTTGATTCGATCTACTGTTTCAAATGTGTATCTTCCTATCTGAACTTAATATTTTGTAGTATAGTTTCTATCTGAAGTCATATTTTGTCTTTTTTTTTATTAATTTTCAGACCTATCTTTTTTGCGTGAGATTCAAGGGCGATGAAAGCTTCTGTTAGTGCTCGAAAAGAACCTTCCAATTATATCCACAAAATCCGCAAAACCTAATAACTGTATGGATTTGGTGAAAATAATCTCTAACCTCTTTTTCTAGGGCTATGTTAAATAAAAGGGATGATAATGCGCCCCCCCTGGTGCAATCCTGTATCACTTAACAGAAAATGAACAATTTCAGATATCATGGTCTCCCTGGAAACACGAAAAATAAAAATAAATAACTTGAAATTGTTTATAGACATGAGTACAGGGTGAAATGCATTCCGTAGTTAGCAAATTATCTCAAGAATTAGTGTTTGAGATTATATTCTGAAGGTCGCGTATTCAAACCCCAGTTTCAACCAATCTGATTTTTTTCCTTGCAACCAAGTGCAGTAGTTCACTGACTTATGCCTCATTCTGTATATATACTTATTATGTGTGTGTGTGTGTGTGTGTGTGTGTGTGTGTGTGTGTGTGTGTGTGTCAATTAACGCTCTAGTGGCAGCAATTTATGTTTAATCTAAACCAAATGTGACATATAGCATCATCATCATCTCATCATCATCCGGTATCATGGCAGCTGCCGCCGTCTTCCGGAAACCAAACGCCATTCCTCTTTGTCCATAGCAATTGATTTAAAAAACTAATTTGTAGTTCATTAACCAGCAACTTCGGACAATTAGTTGGAATTCACCTGAAACGAACATTTAAAATCGCTCTAGCGGTCGCATTTTTTGTGTTTCACAACTAAACTCCGTACACGCTATTACAAATAAACTGAGGTAGGTATTTTCCGAAAATCAGTTAAATCCGATCATAAGAAGTGGAGGTTTACCTGCAATCCAAATTGAAAAAGTGGACTAGCAACCGGCATGTTTTATTTCGTCGCAATATACACAATATAATTTAATTAACCCGTATTTATCTTTTAACATATTTAACTAAAATTAAAAACAATTATTTCATTTTAGTTGAATGCAGGTTTCCATGGCCGGTAATCATAATATTACGTAAGAGATTCCGGGCTATGTGGTCGTGATTCATGAAAGTGTTTCTGCCAGATGTTTTCCCTCAACCACAGTCAAGCTACCGACCAGGGAACACTACCTAGAAGCACTCGCCACTGAAGATGCTCTCCGCAGTTGAGGGAGAAACGTCTGGAAGAAACACCAGTCATGGACCACATAGCCCGGCATCTCTTAATATTACTTATTTCATTTATTTAGGCGTAGCAACGAACGCCAGGCAATAGCTGTTAAATAATCTATATATATTAATACGTGAAGAAAAAACTTTGTCCCCCTTTTTAAGCATTTTGCGCACACGAACGAGTGTGATATTTGGCATAGTCACAGTTCATATAGAGAAGGAGTGCAGAAAAATAAAATTTATGTATAATATATGTTACAAATAAATTAAATTAAACAAAATAAAATATTGTGCATTATAAATCCCGGACACACCCTCTACATAGTATTTTTGAAGTTTTTGAAATTTCGAAAATTTTGAAATTTTTTGGAAAAACATGAAGACTACAGCCTTGGAAATCTTGAATTTGAAATTTTGTATTTAGACCGGATTTTTTGCATTATAAATCCCGGACTCACCCTCTAGATAGTATTTTTGCAGTTCTTGAAATTTTCGAAAATTTTGATTCTTTGGAAAAAGGAATTTATGTGTATTACTCATTCATTTGTGTTGTTTACTTTGTACATACATTGTATATTTTGTCTAATACATATTTTATATATTTAAATTTTATATAATTTGAAAAATATAGGCAAATTAACTGTGTAGCCTCGGCAGAACCTGCCAGTGTAGGAATTAAAAAAAAACAAAGGAAGTCTCATAAGACGCGTTATTGGTTTTTAGATATAGCTTAGCCAAGCTTTACCACATATTTCCTATCGTTCGTATTTTTAAAATAAATCGAAAATTAATGCATAATAACGTATTTGTTACAAACTTAAAATTTTAATAAATTGTGGTCAAATTTCGACTATTGGGCGACCACTAGTATAAATTATTACGCCTATATACATTAAGGTGATGTTAAAGCGTCTATAAATGATATTGCAACATCAGATCTAAATAGCCTACATTTACTCTGACCAAAAGCGTATAAATTTGGTGTGTGTACTTTGAAGATTTCAGTCCAGTCTGGGTGCTAGATACCGCCTTGAAAATGATTTCACGGTTGATTGGGCACATTGCTATGTCTTTTAAACTGGCTTCTACTGACTTGTATTCACAAACAGTTGTTTTTCTATAGACTGAATGCTCTAGCTAATCTCTACTACACGTGACCTGATTCGTAATTCCCCTGATAATGCACATTACATTATTCCCAGATCTTATCAAGATAATTGTATTTTAATATCCTTTACTTTACAATTTTTATATAAGTCAGTGCATAAACTAAAGGGAATTACTTTGCAAATCGAATTATGGTTCAACGTTTCTGATTTAAGGAACATATTGTATTATATGATATAAGAAATGACACATAAATAAAGTCGCAGAAATAAAATGCCAAACATATGTCAATAGAAAGCAAAATCCGCATATACAAAACTGTAGTTCGACCAGTTACCATATATGGAGCAGAAACTAGGGCCGATACAACAAAAACTAAACAAATAATATGCACATGTGAAATGAAGATCTTATGAACTATTATTCAAGGGAAAACATTATTTGATAAGATACATTAGGGACAAATGCCATATTCAAGACATAAATAAATTATAGATAGACGAAAATATTGGAAAGGTCATATAGAAAGAATGGAAGACAACCTACTTGCAAAAAGAGCTAAAGAAGATAGACTTGATGGAAGGGAGAAGAACAAGAGGAAGATCAGCCAAGAGATGGGTAGACAGTGGATGCACGTCCAATACATCTTCGTCCGAGGAGTGATTTCGGGAATAAACAGGATGAAAAATCCTAAAAATTATGAATAATAATAATAATAATAATAATAATACTAATAATAATAATAATAATAAGAAATAAAATGCAGTAAATGGAGTCATAAAAATAAATGTTGGTAAACAAATATCAACCACAACCAGACAGAGATTACACAATGTAACTGCAAAATCAGGACTAAAATATAGCAGAGAAAATTGGATACACTATTTTAAAATCGAATCAGAATTGCAAGCGGCACAGAAGAGATTTTTACGTCAACTCCTACGTTTGATAAACAAAGAAACACAGATATAGGCAATTAATTAAAAGTTAAAAATATAGTTGAAAAAATTCAGAATTATCAAAGAAATCGGTTACACATGTCCAAAGAATGGACCCATCTCGCTTCTTATTAGAATTGCAGTATCAACCTAAGAGACTTCGAGATAAAGGAAGATCAACATTAAGATTAACTGACCAATCACATCTTGAGATCTCATAGGAACAGGTTCAAACGATGTAACCTAAATAAGTTCATGATAATGAATGAATGATTAGAGAAACTCAATTTCTGATGCCACCTTATTTAAAAGTGTCCGATTCCAGTGAAAATAAATCATGCATAACCGTAAGTTTTTATCTATGTAGTGTATGCCGTTGTATACTAATACAGCTCAGACAGCTGGATGATAAGTGGACAGTAGATAACAACCTTATGCTGAGGATGGGACTGGTTCCGAAAGGTCTTATTTTAACAGTTGAGGAGACTGCAAAAACAAGGTACAATTTTATTATTTTATATTATAACTTTTGGGTCCATCGCTGTGGTCTCGAGGTAGCGTGCTGCCTTGACACACAGCGGATCCGGGTTCGATCCCAGGTCGAGACAAGTTTCCTGAGTGATGTTTTTATTTTCGGGGGTTTTCCTCACCTGTAAGACAAATATCAGAAAACCTTAACGTCCAAATTGTCCCCAACATCATCTGACCATCATTAACACATTCATTACGTTTAGCATTAAGGCCCCTCATGGTTCATCATTACCATCATCGTCACCTATCATATATCATCGGGGAGCGTAACTCCGCCTTCCAGGCGTCCCAACGTCAGAAGTGGGTTACAATAATGCCATGCCAGTAGAGAATACCAGAATGTCGAAATGACAACGCGGTGGCATTGAACAAAAAAATTACCGTATAACTTTTTATAATTTATTGTTTTACAATTAACATAAATAATATCTATCATCATCATCATCATCATCATCATCATAGTACATTCACGAATTTAGGCCATTTGTTTACCTGTTTCGACCTCAAGAGAAACACCATCTAGAAGTATTTTGAGTGGACGTCCTGGTCTTCTTCTTCCTTCAGATTGATATCTTAACATTTGTTTGGGTATTCTGTGATCTTCCATTCGATGAACATATTGCACCCATCTTGATTTATAATCAGAAATTTTGTTTTCTAAAGGTACCATGTGTAATTCTTCTTTGATCTAGTAGTGTGTATCCTGCAGTCCTCCGAAGGTATCTCATTTCAGCAGTCTTTGTATATGTCCATACTTCGCTACCATATAAAAGAGTTGGAAGAGTCAGTGTTTTATACACTTTTAGTCTTGAATGTTTTTGGATTAACTGTGGCTTGAAGATAGAATTTATTAACCCTAAAAGACTTAAAAATTTAGATATTTTTGCATTTACATCCTTTTCTTCTACATATGTGATATTGCATCCTAGATATGTAAAATTATTCACCTGCTCCAAAATGTTATTGTCAAGTACAATTTTACTTCTGACAGGATCTACACCTTGAAATGCCATAATTTTTGTTTTCTCTGTAGATATCTTCAATCCATATTATTTTGTAATTTTGTTAAGTTCATACAGACCTTTCTGCTGATTATCTTCTGAATTTGCAATTATTATTTGGTCATCTGCAAACAATAGGGTGTTTAATTTTGTATTTTCTGATATTTCTGATATTCTTATTCAGGTAATATCTAATATATTAAATTAATTAAACTAATGTATCTTGAAGGACACATTACCAATTTAAGGGTTAAATAAATTGGATGAAGTACATTGCGACGAACCAAACATGGCTGTAGGTAGAGCCCACATTTAATTTCGAGTTTCAGGTAAAAACCCACATTTATGGTTGGATTTCAGTGAATTTTGTTTATTTTAACAGCATATACTGAGTTTCGATGTGAAACATGGGGAATTGCGACCGCTAGAGCGATTTTTACATTTTCATTTCAGGTGAACTCCTAAACAAATTGGTCCGATTTTTCTAATTAACAAACTAGACCTTAATTTTTTGCTTAGTCGTTATATATCAAGTTTCGTGTCGATGAAACATAAATTGCGGCTGTTAAAACATTAAAGAATATACATATATATATATATATATATATATATATATATATGTTATAATTAAATTTCAGCTACTAGATGGCAGTGGAGACCAAGTTCTCGCGACATATAGTGATAATGGCGAATATATATATAAGAAAGACAAATATTTGAATGGGGTTTGCCTTGTGGTGTAATGGATAGAACACTGGGATACAACCCAGAGATCCGGGTTCAAATCCCGTTCGGGCATTTATTTTTCTTATCATGTCATATATATGTAACGGCTATTTTCGCTGTCTACTAGATAAGATCGGTGAAAATTTGTAATTAAAAAAATATATATACACTATTTTTCATTCAATGCCACCACATTTTCCTTTAAGACATTCTGGTATTCTCTCCTGGCATGACGTTATTGTAACCCACTTCTGAGGTTGGGGCGCCTGGAAGGCAGAGTTACGCTGCTCCGATGATATATGATAGGTCATGATGATGGTAATGATGTGCCAGAAGAGGCCTTAATCCTAAACTTAATGAGCATGTTAATTATGCTAATGATGGCCAGATAATTTTCGGGGACCGTTTGGGCCTTAAAGTTTCCTGACATTTGTCTTACAGGTAAGGAAAAATTCCGAAAAAACCCATCGCCCAGGAAACTTGTCACGACCGGGGATCGAACCCGGGCCCGCTGCGTGACATGCCAGCACGCTACCTCGAGACCACAGCGGTGGACTTTTTTTTTTCATGAGAATAACTTCAATAGGTTCATTCTTTTGGAATTCACTAAAAGCATGTGTGCGTATACAGGGTGATTCACATTAAGTATTACAGACTTCTAGGGGTTGTAGAGGGGACTTAGTAGATACATTTTTGATAAGGAACCCATGTCCGGAAACGTGCCATTTTGATGTAAAATAAGTTTGAAAATCGAAACACAATGGGCTGATATCGTGTGTCTTGTGTTTCAGAATAAGTATTACAGACTTATAGGGGTTATATTGCACCTGTCGAGTCGGATGAAGAACTTCTTGCTCGAATTCTGGCGACAGCAGAAATTATTGAGTACACACCAGGTCTCGTGTGGCGTGTGTATTAAAACGTGCGTCGCAGGTACACTTTGTGCAGCGAACAGGATCGCCATATGGAACCACACTTGTAGTACAACTTCTAGAAGTCTGCAATACTTATTCTGAAACACAAGACAAGCGATATCAGCCCATTGTATTCCGATCTTCACACCCATTTCACATCGAAGTGGCACGTTTCCGGACATGGGTTCTTTATCAAAACGTTATCTAATAAGTCCCCACTATAACCCCTAGAAGGCTGTAATACTTATTGTGAATCACCCTGTACAGTGAATAATTGTGAAAGAAATAAAGAAGATTTGGTAACCATGTTTAAACTGGTGTCAAGTTAAATTAATTAAATTTCATCTGTTTCAATGTCGCCATTGCCCGCTCCAATATATTTAATTTTTTAATTTAAATTCCTTATACTGTGATGATATGAAGCAAGCACTGAACATTATATCAAGAGGAAGGAGGCGAAGACATAAGACAATATATACTTGTGAAGAGTAAGTTGTAGAAAAATGCTAAGAGAAGATAAATCGAATGGAAATAATGGAAGAGAAGACTTGTAAAGACGGAAATAGATGGAGGCTTTTGTCCAAAACTCGATCCCAGAACGGAAAAGAAGACTAGATGAAGAAGCAGAAAATAGACCTTCCAAGTATTGTTGGAAACAAGCTGTAAGTATAATTTAAAGAAATTTCAACGATCTATCTGTTACAATTTAGTTTCTTTCAGTAAAACTTGGTATGTACCATTTAATTATCAAAAGTAACATGTATTATATAAATCAACACAATTGGAGCACTATGAATTGAAGTTTACTTCGAATCTAATATTTGAAAATTGCAGTATCGGCAACAATTTTTGTTTCTTCGGAACGAAACTCAGTAAGTACGATTTAATTAAAAAAAAGAAAGACGTATTGTGTAAACCAACGAAATTTGAGCCGTAGAAATGCAGGTTTTCTGAAACAGAATACTTTAAAATTGATTTATCGGCCGCAGTTTTTGTTTTCTTCCAACAAAACGTGGTATATACGATTCAATTAACAAAAAAAAAAACGTTATTTAAACCAAGAAAATCGGGTAAGTACGAATGGAGGTTTATTTACAACCCAACATTTAAATACTGCTCTAGCGGCAGCAATTTTTGTTTCCTCGCAACGAAACTTGGTATATATGATTTTGAATTAACAAAAGACAGACGTGTTATTTAAATCAACAAAATCGAATTAGCAAGAGTGGAGGTTTACTTGGAACCCAACATTTGAAAATTGCTCTAGCAGCAGCTATTTTTATTTTCTCGCAAGGAAACCTGGTATATACGATATAATTATGAAAATAAATATGTATTACGCAAGCTAACATAACTGGAACATAAGAAGTGGCGATTTATTTCGAACGCAATATTTGAAAATTGCTCTAGCGGCCCCAATTTTTATTTCATCGCAATGTAACTTGGTATATACGATTGAATTATCAAAAGAAATGTGTATTATGAAAACCATCAAAATCAGTTAAATATAATTTGAGGTTTATTTGAAACCCTATATTTGAAAATTGCTCTAGTTGCAACCATTGCTGTTTCCTCGCAATGAAACTTGGTATATATGGTTTAATTAACACGAAAAGAAACATAAATCAATAAAATCGGAACATAAATTCGACTTGCCGAAGAATTCGCTTAGTTTACGCAGTTCCTGGGCGACGTAATTTATTTTAAAATGGAGTAAATACTTGAACTGAATAATTGTGTTGTAAGTTGATCTATGTTAACCCAAAGTGAAGCAAAAGTAGTAAAGTTAAATAAGGAGGTAATACATTATTCAGGGCGAACTCTTAAATCCGATGGAAGTTCGCAACTTGAAATTAGAACACGCGTGCAAATTGTGAGACCAACAACTTTCTGACAAGTATCCGTGGAGATGGTTTATACATCTGAGTATACTCGGCTCTTTTAATGAATTTGTGTAGCTTAGAGTTTGGCTACTGCATTATTAACTCCCTAGTCTACAGTCTACACGGCTCTTAAAAACATTACAGAATACTGCATCGTGTTCAAATGGATCCTGCTCTTTCAGCGGAGGCAGACAAAGCACATCTTATCAGATATAACCACGTTTCCATTAACAGGTAATAATAATAATAATAATAATAATAATAATAATAATAATAACAATAATAATAATAATAATAATAATAATAATAAATAATAATAATAATAAATAATAATAATAATAATTATTATTATTATCATTATTATTATTATTATTATTATATTATTATTATTATATTATTATTATTATTATTATTATTTATTATTATTATTACTATTATTATTATTATTTAATACGAATATTCCACACTATAATGGTTCTCCTTCAACCCAAAGTGATTTGTCGTCAGAGTTTCTGTCCAAAGCATCTTCATCCATCAAATTTCCATCTTCCATACTTCTTACTCATCCCTTCTATCTTAAGTTCTCTAGGTCCGCTCTTCCACTTCTTCCATTACCGTTCCAAACAAGAATCTTCTTTGGTATTCTATCTTCTTCCATTCTTATGAGGTGTACATACCACTTCAAACGTTTTTCTTATTTTTTCTTTTTTTTAACTTGTATAATTTCCTTTATTGTACTTTTTCTGACTTTATCCCTTCAGAAACAGCACAGTAAGGGAATTTATGGAAATTAATAATAATAATAATAATAATAATAATAATAATAACAATAATAATAATAATTTTGGTATATACAGGATTTCAATGTTTACACATCTTTCGGTGCCTGAACTTTTATTTCCCATGTCAGGAAAACTTTAAGACCGAAACGGTCCCCGAAATCAGATGGCCATCATTATTATCATTATCATCATCCTTCACCGGTGTGCAAAGCAACGGGAAGCTACCACACCTACAATTCCCTAGTAAAGCTGTAAGCATAGTATGAAAATTCTATGATTGCAGTGAAGGGCCTGCCTTCGGACAGAATTACTATGGATGGATGGAGTCTGAAACATAAAGAATATGCCTAGGTAGTATTGCCTACTCGTTTCTGGTCGTGACTACCTGACAAGCCGGTATAAACATGTAAGTTAATATAGGTAACTGCACTAATCTGTTTACCAATCGAAATAAAGATAATTTAATTACAAGCACGATGGTATAGTATTGCCTGCAATAAACCGGTCATAAAATAGTATTGTCAGACTTTAAAGTTTAAAAATCGGAGTTAGCAAAGATGCGTGAGAGAGCAGCTGCGCATGACGTGTCTGTTGATTGAAAGAGAGTGCGCATGATTTTTGTACGGAGTGAATCATAAATATGGTTATACGTTTGATCGCGTTGTGTGATGAAAATATTACCATTACAGGAAATATGAAAATACCGTTGGAAAAGGCAATTATTCAAATTACAACAATAGAATAAAACAAACCAGCGTAGAACTTGCGTCATTAGTCAAAATGGCGTTGAATATGCAACAGCAAATTTCAATTGCTGCATGGGCAATAACCTATGCTAATGATCGTGAGGCCGGAAGACGGGCAAGACGTGAGTTTAACGTAGCATTGCAGCCGTCGACTGTGGGGAAGTGGAGAAAACGACTGCTGGAAACGGAAACGATGCAGTAAATCAAATCTCCTGGAAGGCCTCGAATTGGCACGGATGCAGAAACAACGAAGATAATTGTGGAGGCGTTCGACGGTAGCCCATAAAAATCAACCCGCCAAGCTGCACGAGAGCAGTGATTAGTTTTGTTTTGTTTTATTGTTGTAATTTGAAGGATTCCCTTTCCAATGCTAATATCATATTCCCTTTAATAATATTTTCGTCACAAAATGCGATCAAATGTATTAGCCATATTTCTGAATCACTCTGTACATGCGATTGAGAAGGACAGATCTTCTCTATTGCTGGGAATCATTTCGAAGCAACTGCATCTAACATTTGCTACGTATTATTTGTTAACATGTATGGCATCAAGCACTGCACCAGCGTGAATCATGCAAGGCATAACATTTTCCTGAAAACGTATTCCTCAAAAGAAGACATTGACCAGTTTAAAAAATATATAATATTTTGACTGAGACATTATACCACCGTGCTGGTCTTCATTAAGTCAAAAAAAATTTGCGTAATGTTTACGTCAGTTCTATGTGGCTACATGCGACAGAACCAGGCTGTGTGAAGTTGCGCCCTGAAAACTGCGGTTGGTTTTTAGATAATAATTATTTAAAACCAATCGGATTTGTTAGAGACCAAACGCCCTTGTAGATATACGACATTTTGCAAATGCCTCAAAAACAAAATGATTTCGAAGATCATCAAGTAACTTCTGACGAATCAGATACTGAATAATGTTCGTGAGTTTAAACATTTTTAATGCATTTTTAGTCATTTTTTATAATATTTTTTTAAAAGTCCACAGGTGTTGAATATTATTTTCTTTTTTTTATTGTTTCTTTCTTTACTTATACTTAGGTTCCTTCTATAACAAGTAAGTTAAAAAAAGGCAGAGGCTAATTGGGATTTCTGGAACTTTGATCTCGTCAAAAACCCTGATGGAACTGATATTTAACCTCTGGGGTGAATTTCGGTTAAGTCCGGATGGTTTAACTTAGCTTAATCCACTCTCCTCATCTCCAAGTTGGGGCCCCTCGGGATCTTCTTAAGATATTTTAAGATTTTAAGATGCAAAAGTGATAATGGGGTGTGGAAAGAAACGGGAAGCTACCACACCTATACACAGTCAGATTCAACCCATGAAGTTACTGTGTGTTTGGATAGGGAACTGGGTTGCCATTTTAACAGTATTTTCTTGAGAGAAATCCTTAAATAAAACTGAAGTATGCAACACAGCAAATGCAGAGTTGTAAGTTAAAGCCGTCCAAGCCACCCCTCGAAAAGAAAAAAACAGTTACCACTTGTCACTGAGCTCATGCGGACCTGTACTATCCTGTGTGAAAGTGTCGACTCTCGTATTTACTATAAACTAGTCTGCATGCCGTAGAAGAAAAACTATGTTTTTTTTAAATATACAGTACATAGATCTGGAAAAAGTACTGCTAACCGTGTCCCTCCTCCCCTCCCTAAACACAAAATACCGTTATTATGATTTTGGATAGCATTCTCGAGTACAAATCGACAGGTCCTGGTTCAAATCCCATCCAGACAATTATTTTTCTTGTCATATATATATCATTAACACATTACTTTGACGGATATTTCTGTAACTTGATATCGTACACTTCTTTACAAATGAAATATTTAACATATATATTGGACTTTAACAATTATAAGTAAAAATCTGTGTATTTTCAGTCGCTCCAAAATGATTTCCGGCAATAGAGAAGAGTTGTCCTTCTCAATCCCATATACAAAAATCATGCGCACTCTTTCATTCAACAGACACGTCATGCGCAGCTACTCTCTCACGCATCTTTGCTAACTCCGATTTTTAAATTTTAAATCCTGACAATATTATTTCATGACCGGTTTATTGCAGGCAATACTATACCATCCTGCTTGTAATTAAATTATCTTTATTTTGATATGTATTTCGATTGGTAAACAGATCAGATCAGTTACCTATATTAACTTACATGTTTATACCTGCTTGTCAGGCAGTCATGACCCGAAACGGGTAGGCAGTACTATCCAGGTATATTCTTTAAGTTTCAAACTCTTGGTTCAAATAATATTTGTTCGGTAAACTAGTGGGTCAAACATCCGAAAAAAGTTAATTAAAATAATTTTAATTAAAGATAGTCATGAACATATTCTAATACGCAAGTGTTTCTGGATGCATTCGTCTATATTCGAGGTTTAATAAAAGTATGTTTCATCCGGTAAACAGATGGACGAAGGTCGACCTCTCTTCGAATCTTAGACTATGACATTACAAGACGATTTCAGAGACCATACAATGTTCCTTATCGAAATATATTTGTTTTGATGTTTTCTACCATCTGTTTTAATCTGAACGAATAGTTTCGGATCACTATGTATTTTCATATTGTTCGACGGGAAACAAACAACTGTATTGAGGAGAATTGTCATAAGTAATGCCACAAGTGATTTCAAATTTATCTAGAGGATTTGGAAATCAAGAGTGACATTTGTTAGGACTATTTAACAAATAAAATTAAGCTGTTTACTCAAAAATCATTATTTAAATATAGTTGTTTTAAAGTATTTATATATTTAATGTAAACGGCGATGTTTGAAACAAATAAGAAACGTTTGGTTACATTTAATATCATTATCATCATCATCATCATCATCATCATAGTACATTCACGAATTTAGGCCATTTGTTGACCTGTTTCGGCCTCAAGAGAAACACCATCCAGAAGTCTTTTGAGTGGACGTCCTGGTCTTCTTCTTCCTGCAGGTTGATATCTTAACATTAGTTTGGGTATTCTGTGATCTTCCATTCGATGAACATGTTGTATCCATCTTGACTTATAATCAGAAATTTTGTTTTCTAAAGATTCCATGTGTAATTCTTCTAAGATGTCTTCATTTTTTTTGTGATCTAGTAGTGTGTATCCTGCAGTCCTCCGAAGATATCTCATTTCAGCAGATCTAAGTCTCTGTATATCCTTCTGTTTCAACGTCCATACTTCGCTACCATACAAAAGAGTTGGAAGAGCCAGTGTTTTATACACTTTCAGTCTTGAATGCTTTTGGACTAACTGTGGCTTGAAGATAGAATTTATTAACCCTAAAATTCTTAAAATTTAGATATTTTTGCATTTACATCCTTTTCTTCTTCATATGAGATATTGCATCCTAGATATGTAAAATTATTCACCTGCTCCAAAATTTTATTGTCCAGTACAATTTTACTTCTGACAGGATCTACACCTTGAAATGCCATAATTTTTGTTTTTTCTGTAGATATCTTTAATCCATATTCTTCTGTAATTTTGTTAAGTTCATACAGACCTTTCTGTAGATTATCTTCGGAATTTGCTATTATTATTTGGTCATCTGCAAACAATAGGGTGTTTAATTTTCTATTTTCTGATATTCTTATTCCAAATTTATATGTTTTGTTCCAGCAACATATTACTTCATTGATATAAATTGCAAAGAGTGTTGGGGATAGGGGGCAGCCTTGTCTCACACCACGATTTATAATTCCTTCTTCAGAAAATCTGTTATTTAATTTAATCTTTATGGTGTTGTCTTTGTAAATATTTTGTATGTTCTGCCGAAGTAAATTTGGTATATTTCTGTCTTCCAATATATTTAAGAGTTTTGATCTCTTGACTGTGTCGAATGCTTTTTCAAAATCTATGAAAGCAAAATGTGTTTCTAAGTTGAATTCTCTTCTTTTTTCAAGCAATAGTTTAACAGAAAATGCTGAATCAATACAAGATCGTCCTTTCCTAAATCCATTTTGACATTCCATAAGGAATTTTTCACTGAAACTTTTCAATTTTCCATTTAAAATGTCTGCATAAATTTTGTAGCATGTGTTTAACAAACTGATTCCCCTATAGTTGTCCATTTTTCTCTTGTCTCCTTTCTTGAACAGGGGTATAACAATGCTTGTCTTCCATTCTTGTGGTATATCTGCATTTTTGAATACATTATTAAAGAAGGACAACAGTCTTTCATGGAACTGTTTGCCTGCATATTTGTACAATTCAGAATTCAAGCCATCTGTGCCAGTTGCCTTCCCATTTTTTAATTTCTTTAAACTATTGTTCAATTCTTCCAATGATATTATGGAATCTGTCTCATTATTATTTCGGAAAATTGTATCTTCATAGCTATTGTCAGTCCAAAGACTTTTATAATAATTGAAAAAATCTTCTTTTGTTACTCCGCAATTAATTTTGGTAGATTCTTTAATATCTTTATTCAAATGTTTTAATATTTTGAAGGCATTAGGTTGGAGCTTATGCAAATCTGATTCTAAATGTGTAACAAAATTTAACCATGTTTTCCTATGTCTCTTTCTTATTTCCCTCTTAACAATAGCTCTACAGCGTTTGAATTCTATTTCATTTTCTACTTTCTTTGTGTTCAAATATTTTTTATAAGCTGCATTTTTTTCTTCAATCAATTGTTTTATTTGATCATCCCAGATTTTTAGAGTTCTATTTCTTCTTTGTTGTATATTTACTTTTCCTAAAGTTTCATTAGCTGCATTTTGAATTATCATTTTAATGTTTTTCCATTCTTCTTCGACATCATTACTTTCTGGAGTTGTAGCCATATATTGCTGAATTCTTCTCGAATATAACCATTTAATGCTGTCATCATAAAATAATTTTACCTTGTACTTTTGTTCTATGCTCTGTTGTTGTTTTTCTTCTTTTTTAACCATCTTGGTGGAAATCTTATTCTTGCTTCTACTAGGTAGTGATCTGAACCAATATCATATCCTCTGTAGGCTCTGACATCGAGAAACAATTTAAAAATCTTATTATTTGCAATGAAATAATCAATGATTGATTTTGAGTCCTGACGATGCCAGGTATATTTATGTATGTTTCTATGATTGTAAAAGGTATTCGTTATTTTCAGTTCATTGTAGATAGCAAAATCTGTTAATCTTGTCCCATTCTTATTGCTGGTTGGTTCGCCAAATGTTCCAATATTATTGTTGACTTGAGCATTGCCCACTCTGGCATTTAAATCTCCTATTATGAGAATGTAATCATTTCTATTAATTTTGCTATAAATTTCTTGTAATATTTTATAAAATTCTTCATTGTCTTCTTCCACGGCCTTCCTCTGGTGCATATACACCAAGAACTGTCAAATTACCTCTATTTATTTTCAGTCGAAGCTCTAATATTCTTTCATTCCAGTAAGTGTAGTGTTGAATTTTATTTCTTATGGTTTTATTAATCCAAATCATTACTCCTGCTTGTCCATGGGTTTTCCTGTCGACACCGCTATATATTTGTACATAATTTTGTGTTTCTTTCGTTCCTTTAAGTTTCTTCTTAGTCTCTGTAGTTACTACTGCAATATCAATGTTTCTATTTTTAAATATACTGTCTAGTTCCTCTTCTTTTTCATGGATGCTTCGGACATTCCAGGTTGCATATCTTACAATATCATTGTGCCGTTTTCTTTTAACCATATTTCTTTGCTGTGGGTCATCATATTTCAATTCCTTCTGGCTTTTTTCGTGTTGAGACTTGAAAGTAGTTTTGAAGTTCCTTAGGACAGGTTACTGGCCCGACGCTAAGTAGTCCAGTGGTAGGGCTGCTACCTTTTAGTCTCTGGACAGACATTAGGATACCGCATTTACTCAGTACCTGATGGAACGGTTATACCGCCGTGACTCGGTCCTCAGAGCCTCGTTTGTGAAAACAGGTTGTACCACGAGAAGGTGAGGATGAGAATTGGGTAGGAGAGGTTATACACACGTCACTACCCCTTACAACCCCATACCATCATTATAAGTTATTAATTATTTTTTTAGGGAACAACTCAGTAAAATTATTTAAAAACAAAATTACTGAACACACAATTATCAAATGTGTAGTTCGAAGGAATCTGTTCATTATTTTCTTTATTCAACGTATTTTTGGAGAGTCAATCACTGAACAATAATGCTCTGACTTGTTAAGAATATTAAAATGTAGAAGCTTTCTTTACTTTGGTAAACAGAATTCGTTAATATAGAGGTGAAACACGTCTGTCATTAGTTGTAAAACAAAATTCATTGAAACGTGATTGGTCATTGACTCCCATTTTGGGGCACGAGTTAAATAGTCATTAATAAAACATATTATTAATGACTAAGTCTGTAACATAACTCGATACCTCCAAGATACGAGTCTCAAACGCTATCGCTTGACTTCAGCTACCTCATATATATTCATTTAAATTGTTTATTTGAAAATTTGATGTGACGTAGAAAATTATAATTCAAAGTTGTGAAAACAACATATAAAGAGAGAGACTCTCAAAGGGAATTCATCACAAGGCAAACTTGAAAATAAGAGGCAAAAGGGTGAGAGGCAGTCGGTGGTTGAAATTACTGCATTATCTACTTCACAGAGGAAAACAACTGCACTATCACACAAAGCTTCCTAGATTCTTACAAATTGTACTTTAATTAAGATAACACGTTTAGCAAAATTACTAAGTTTTAATTAAACCGACATCTTGTGTTCTCTTAACAAAGATAAAAAAATAATGTACATAACTAGTCTTAGACTTTACTTTACACTGCAGAGTGATCCATGAAATTTACAATGTTCTACTAAATATAACAATATAATGTAAACCCTTAGGAACAACAATGGAATGGAAACTTAAAATCTTAGGGAAATGTGAAGTAATTGGACCGGTGGAAGTCAAGGGTTACAAGTGACAAGTAGCTAATTTTGGAGTTAAGCGTAGACTTTTGTAGTTTAAATCAGATAATAATCTGAGTGGTCAATGCATACAAGTAAAAATGTGCCTGATGCTGAAATCTAGTGGGAGAAAAGAAAAACTGTTAACAGAATCATATACAGAGTGTCTCAACTTTGAACACCATTTACTCAAAACTGACCTTTTGTTATTATATATATCCTTAGGTTTCTAAGGGTCTCAATGGTAGAATTAAAATACATAGGAACAATAATTACAAGAGGAATATGGTGCAGAAAACCGAGATGAACAGACAGGTGAATGGGGAAGACTACATAACAGTGAACTACATGGGCTATATAAGAAGCCAGATATAATAAGAACAGTTAAGTCTCGTAGACTGTGATGGTAGGACATGTGGCACGAATGGGGAAAAGACGTGCGTGGAAGCTTCTTGTAGGAAAACCAGAGGGAAAACGCCCAGTTGGTAAACCAAGAATGGGAGAATAACATTAAGTATGATTTGAGGGAAGTAGATTATACAGGGAATGATTGGAAAACAATAGCTCAGAATAGGGATGTATGGAGAGCTCATGTCCACGTGGTCATGAGCCTATGGGTTCGATAGTGTCAGTGAGTTAGTTAGTTAGTTAGTTATGAGGTGCAGAAAAGAAAAACAGTGGAATCGACACAACGAAAATTGAGGAAAATTTGAAGAAGTGGCAGAATTCAAATACCTAGGAACAATAATTACAAACAGAAATGAGATGCATAAAGAAATGAAACATAGACTCAATTCTGAAATGCATGCTATTGAGTATTGCAGGGAATCTTGTCATAACTTCTTTGTAAAAAACGTTAAACTAATTTTTTTTGTGATTCTACCAATAATATATTTGTAAAACATATTAAACTAAAAATATTCGGTGATTCAACCAATAATGTTATGTGGATGCGAGATATGGTCTCTTAGTTTATGTGAGTAAGGGTGGTCTAGTGGTTGTTCTTTGTTTCATCCGGTTAGTCGGGGGTTCAAACCGATGGTTTTTAGGATGGAAAAATCTAAGAACAAGTACTTCGGGAGGGACTTACAGGCATAGGTCTCGATACTGAAGATTTTCGGGCTCATAAAAGAACCTCAAGCCAAAATTAGTGCCTTTGAGTAACATTTAATTTGCCTTCCCCATCCAAGCAATATCTAAGTTGTCTACTAGATGTCTCATTGAGGCGAAATGATGACCATATGTCATTCACTGACATCTGTAGTGAAATAAGCGTAACTGAATTAGTTTGGTCTGGAAGCTCCCGCTAGGGGAGAACCCATGTCTCCAAGAGGGACGTACAGGCATACATTCTAACATACATACATATATACATACATACATACTTTAAAACAGGAGAATATATTGCAAGTAGGCCTTAATGAGAATAAATATACCGTATTCCCGTTCGTCCCATTGTCAAAATACTTGAGCACATTATATATGCAACCACTGTAAATTAGATCACATAACTCCATCATTTGAAATGTTGTCTTGACTCCGATTGGAAGACAGGTGAAAGATACATTGCCACTGCTTCTTATACAACACTTTGTCAACCTCGTCACCCCTTTACATTTCTACTCGCTTCCATTAGCTATCTTTTCACAACTTAAACACACGATCGAGAGAAAATGTAACTCTAGCTGTTCCTCTACATCGAACATCTCACTATTCCTCATCCTTCTTTGTTTCAGCCACACGACTCTGGAATTCCCTCCCCTCGTATGTCAAGGACTGCCCGACTCAAAAATAGTAAAAAAAAACTCACTACATATTTCCTTAGACAATATACTATATATAATCGTGTTTCCATGTTCACTTTTATTATTCCTTTATATTTTAAACTCTCTTTACCAAACCACTTACTTAATCTAATTATAAGTAAGGCCTATTTATAATATTATTATTAAATTTTGGCAACGGATATGGATTTTATACGAAGGGCAGCAAGAACTTCAAGGAGAGAAACAATTAGAAACTCAGTTATAACGGTGAGAATGAAGGCTGAAGACACTATTTTACATTATATTAAAACTCAGCAATTGAGATGGTGTACAGCGAATGGAAGAGGATCGGCTACCAAAATGAGTTTTGTAATGGAAACCTGAGGGAAGACGAGGCAGAGGAAGACCTAAAACCTCCTGGAGTCAGGGAATATATTTATACACGAAGGAGAAACATCTACAACCAGGAGTTTGGATGGACCGACAAAATTCGCTATTGGGAAACGGACGATGTCAAAGACATTAATCAACCGATGATATATTATTATTATTATTATTATTATTTTATTTCTTTCCATTTTCAACTCTGTATTGTGTATCATTAATCAACATGTAGATAATTTATAATTGTTATATGTATAATTTAACTTTGGTGAAGTGGAAGAGAAGACCTTACGGTCTTAATTCCATCAGGTAAAATAGATAAATAAAGTGCTGGGACATGAGTGGGAAGTTTCTTAACAACGCTGATTTGGTTACGCTTATTCCCCTTCAGATGTCAGCAAAGGACATGTGGTTATATGAAAATAAAGCGCTTAGAAAAAAAATTGAACCAAAGGCAGATCAACATACAGGCAATGGAGGAAACAATATAACAGTGAGCAATATGACCTTTATGGGAAACAAGTTAACTAACTAATTGACTCACTGGAACTATCGAACCCATATGTTCATGACCACGCGGACATAAGCTCTCTATACATCCCTATCCTGAGCTAATATTCTCTTCAAATCATCCCCTGTATAATCTACTTCCCTCAAATCATGATTAATATTATTCTCCCATCTCATTCTTGGTCTACCAACTGGGCGTTTCTCCTCTGGTTTTCCTACAAGAAGCTTCCATGCACCTCTTTCATTCTCAATTCGTGCCACATGTCCTACCCATCGCAGTCTACGAGACTTAACTGTTCTTATTATATCTTATTTCTTATAAAAGCCATGTAGCTCACTGTTAAGTAGTCTTCTCCATTCACCTGTCTAGTTAAGTCGCTGAAAATTCAACATGGGAAGAAGCCTAAATTCTGTCCCAGACTGGCGAAGAAAAGAAGCAGTAGAAAATTCCGAAGGCTAATGGCCATGATTCCCTAATCAAACACCTACACTGCATTGACATCTGCAATAGTCTCCATTGCCCCCTATGCAATTTCGGATTAACCATCTGTCTGTCTATCATACTTTGGGGAGTGAAAGCTTAGTTAACAAGTATCGGGAAGCAAGAGAAAAAAAAAAAGAGTAGGTAAATATCCCCAACTTTGTGCGTACATTGATTTTTTTCTATGTGTTTTGTTGTTTCTTGTGGTTTTGTCACTGTAAGGCCAATGATATTTACATCAATGCCTCTAACTAACTGACTCACTGGCACTATTAAACCCATAGGTTCATGGCCGAGCAGACATCCCTATCCTGAGCTAATATTTTCCAATCATCCCTGTATAATCAACTTCCCTCAAATCATAGTAAATGTGATTCTCCCACCTCATTCTTGGTCTACCAACTGGACGTTTTCCTGGACATCAATGCCTCTGCATTAAATAAATAAATAAGTCTCGGAGACTGGATCGGCACTGGAATGGTGAATGGAATAGGGGACTGGATATTCCTTTTAGGATAATCTAAGGGAAAATACCTATTAAAATAGTTTTTTTTTTAGTTTTTATTCCTAGATCTGTATCACATACAAATATATTTTTAAATGTTGCTGGAATATTTCCTTCGCTCTGTAAATAGGTTCAATAAATTCTTGCACTCTGTATGAAGGAACAATAAAACAATGATATACAGACAAAATATTGTGCAACACAGTTTTGCAGAGTGAATGTATTTATTGACCGGGACATTTTATTTGGAGCCAAATAGAGTTGACCTACAATTGACCTCTGACTGGAGCGCCCAATTCAATCTTGCCCTACGTATATACCAGTATCATCTCAACACAAGCCACGGTCGGAAATGTCCATTAACGTTTAATATCCGCCCAACTACACGGGGCTGACCACATAAACACTTGCTAAATAACCAACATACCGCCATGCCGTTAATATCTCATTCTATTAAAAAAATGTATTATTTTATTAAATTTATAACAACCAATCATCACCTTCATTAATTAAAGAGCTCCCTCCGAGAAGTTTATGATTAGGGGACGGATTCCCATGATACGTCATATTTTTTTAAAAACTTCATTTAGAGTTTGAAATAACTAAGAACATATACTAGGGCATTCGATAAGTAATGGCAACACTGCTATGGCATCATAAACATATATTTAGGTTATTTTTATTACAAACTTCATTTATTGTCCCCTTGCCAAATCCTTCGAAGACGCCGGACTCCATCTGCAGTACCATTAATGGATATCTCTCTCATCTGCTCTCTCTAGACCTTTCTGGATATCAACTCTTGATTGAAATAGAATGACCCATAGAGGTTATTTGATATTAGAGAATAAATTATAGTCACAAGGGCTCATATATGGTGAATTTGGTGGATGATCGAGTACTTCCCAATTCCACCTTCTAAACAGATTCTACTGAACACATTTTTAGCGCGATATTACTTAATAAATGTGAGAATCAGTGAATGTATTCATAAAATATTGCTATTTCCAGACTTTCAATATTACAGATTTATACAAAAAAAGACTGCTCAACAACATACTACAAGATTACAATGATCACCACTAGGATCGCTGATTTACAACAGTATCGCCATTACATACCGAATATCCTAGTATTATTAAAATAACATGCATATAGGACTTATTTTGAATATTCAGTGATTTTTATTGTTTCTTAAAAGTTATATTTCTCATGTTTTCAGAGTTTTGGTCGTATTTGTTCTAATTTCAATAGTAAATGATAGGATATTTTAGTCCAAATACTTTATTGGAAGTCAGATGTAATAAGAACAACTAAGGCTCGTAGACTGGGATGATAGAGCACGTGGTATGAATGAATAATGAAAAAAAAAAGGCATGGAAACTCCTTGTTGATAACATTAATCAAGATTTGAGAGAAGTAGATTATACAGGGGATGATTGGAAAACATTAGTTCAGTACAGTGAGGGAGTGCTTGTAACCGCGCGGCCATCAACTTATATGTCGTAGAAAGTATTATGTTATTAGTTATTAGTAACAGAGATGGATTATTGGAGAAGATCGTCGGGTAAGTACAGATTAAAAACAATTGAAACGTTGAAATTAAGAAAATTATGAAAGTTGATTAAGATGGTAATGACATATCAAGAGAATAACATCTGATAGAATCCCTAAGAAGATCTTGGAGTGGAAATTAAATGGAAAAAGAAGAAGGGGGAGGCGTAAAGATGGTAGCATAGATAGTGTGAGAAGAAGTATGAGTGAACTGGAACTTACAGATGAGGATGTTCAGGACCGCTACAATTATAGAAGGTGAATTTCTTGAGGGTGACGGAAAACCACTGTATTATGGAAAAATTCCGAAAATTTTTATTTTTATTATTGTTATTATTATTATTTACTTACTTACTCACTGGCACTATCGAACCCGTAGGTTCATGGCCGCGCGGACATAAGCTCTCCATACATCCCTATCCTGAGCTAATGCTTTCCAATCATTCCCTGTATAATCTACTTCCCTCAAATCATAGTTAATGTTATTCTCCCACCTCATTCTTGGTCTACCAACTGGGCGTTTTCCCTTTGGCTTTCCTACAAGAAACTTCCATGCAAGTCTTTCATTCCCCATACGTGCAACATGTCCTGCCCATCGCAGTCTACGAGACTTAACTGTTCTTATTATATCTGGCTTCCTATAAAGACCATGTAGTTCATTGTTATGTAGTCTTCTCCATTCACCTGTCTGTTCATCTCTCTTTGGTCCAAAAATTTTCCTAAGTACTTTATTCTCAAATACTTGTAATCTCCTTTCCTCCCTTAAAGTAAGAGTCCATGTTTCGCATCCATATAATATAACTGGTAGAATAATAGTTGTATATATTTTCAGTTTAACATTTTTTGAAAGGAGTTGGGACATCAAGAGTCTCTGCAATGCATAATAGCACGCATTTCCAGAATTGAGCCTATGTTTAATTTCTTTGTGCATCTCATTCATATTTGTGATTATTATTATTATTATTATTATTATTATTATTATTATTATTATTATTATTATTATTATTATATTGACATGCTGTTTATAAGCTATTGTCCGAAAAAATATTATTATTATTATTATTATTATTATTATTATTATTATTATTATTATATTGATGTACTCTTTATAAGATATTGCTCATTTGGTGCATGTTTTTAAGAAAAATCCAACGGACAAGTCGTCCAGCAGGGATTTTAAGCCGTGGGTCGCGAGTCTGAAGATTTTGGGGCTAGTAAAAGAACCTCAAGTCTGAATAAATGTCCTCCGGTAAAATTTAACCGACTTTCAGTAGTATCTTAGTTTCTTACTAGATTTCTCCTCGAGACGATGTACTAACCTCATCTCCGTCGCTGAGATCTATACTGAATTAATCGCAAGAAAATTAGTCAGGTTAAGAAACTTTCCACTATGGGAGCACTCATGTCCCGTAACGGGACGAACGAAGATCAATCATCTATTTAACTATTGGAGTTTTTTTTAGCGCTTGTATGAGCTACAGTTGACACGGTAGTAAACGGATAACAATAAATCAAAGAGGAAGATTAAATTCTGCTCATGGCCTCCTGTCATTCTTCGTCACGCTATTATGCATGTGTATAACAAAATATGATTTACTGCAGCCAATGTTTAATAAGAATGACTCTCTCTGACCATTCGTTATCAAGAAATTAATTGTTTTTGTTAAATTATTTGCAGATTTTTCTAGAAAATTCTCTAAAGCGTTTACTACTCTTCTACAATGTTTAGATTGTGTTAAAGTAAATTCATATTAAAGTTTCAATAATTGTAAAACAATAACTGATATCTCAATAATTATTGAGGACGAGTGAGATATCAGGTACTGTTTAACAATTATTAAAACTTTAACGCAGTAACCTCAACGGAGTTTCGTAATGTATCTAAAAAACATATTCATCAGATATTACCAGCTTCATCGGCTAGTGGTCAGCGTTTCTGACTACTGTTCATGAGGTCCCGGGTTCGATTCCCGGTCAAACCATATGAATTTTTCCTTAAAGGGAATTATTCCTGTGATTGTCCACGGTCTAGAATTTAGGTTAAGAACTCTCCTGTTCTTCAGTATCATTTATCACTCATCATATCATCGGGGTAACGTAACTCCACCTTCAAGGCACCCCAACTTCAGAAGTGGGTTACAATTACGCCAATGCCAGCAGAGAACACCAGATATGTCGAAATGACAACCTGGGGCATTGGATAAAAAAACATTCATCAGATATTTCAAGGTCAAGTCACTCTATCTCACACGAACATCCACCTTCAATTCCTCTTCCCTCCGACAATCGCTGAGATGAAATTCGGAAACCGGGAGTACCACGAGAAAACCCCGAAAAATCCCGCTGTGGCCCATGACCAATATCCCTCAGGAACCTGGCAGCCGGGCGCGTTAGCCAGGTGTGCACAGAGATGTTCACTATTTAAAATGATATACTAAGTTCCAGTTCTACTGTAAACAAACTTGCATAAAGTATTACTCCACAGACTCCGTCTATTGGGGGAATCTTGGTGCTACTTTTACCCTCCATACATACATACATACATACATACATACATACATACATAGTGTTCAAGAACAAGTATTTCACTGCAAACTCAACATTCTCCACTCTTATATGCCCCATGCTGACTCACATATTTATATATGTGTGTGTATGTGTGTATGTGTGTATGTGTGTGTGTGTGTGTGTGTGTGTGTGTGTGTGTGTGTGTGTGTGTGTGTGTGTGTGTGTGTATGTGTTTGTGTGCCTTAACGCTTTAGTGGCCGGAATTCTCATTTTATTAGGAGCAAATTAGATTAGATTAGATTACAGTTATTTAGCCAGGTGGAGTTAAAGCCATGTGGCTTTCTCTTCCACTCACCAGGACAAACATATATTACATCAGAATATAACAATCTCAATTACCTCTAATATTAAATACTAAATAAAATTTGATCAAAGAGATAATATCTATTATATTACGATCTATAATGCAACCAGTTAATACTAGTTAAAATTAAGACTAAAACTAATAATAAAATGTGTACAAGCAAGACATATTAAATTGTCCCTGTATAATGTATATAAAAAGCAAAGGAAATTAATGAGATACAGAAAACTAATTTTACGATTATACAATATTTAAAACAAATGAAAATATTTGTTAATCTTAATATTATTTTCATAAATAATTAAAATTATTAATTGTTAAAAGAATACTATCAGTGAGGTGTATAAGTTAGTTTGTTATTAAATAACTATTTAGTTTGTTTTGAAGGATGTTATAGTTTGACAGTCTCTGACATATGACGGAAGGCAGTTCCATGTTTTGGTAAGTGAGACCATAAAAGATGATTAATAATATGCAGTGTGATGAGGGATATAAAGGACTATGTGCTGATGGAATCGAGTGTCACGATTATGTGGTATATAGCGTTAAATTAAAAACGTAAGGTCTATTTCGTTAACCAGTAAAATTGGACCGTTAGGAGTAGGAGTTTACCTGAAACGAAAATTTGAAAAATCGCTCTACCTATCACAATTTTCATTATTTAGCAACGAAAATCGGTATATGCCATTCCAGTAAAATAAGGATGCCATTTACAAAAAATCAACGAAATCCGACTATAGTTATTAGAACTGAGGATTTACATAAAACACGAAAGTAAATATTCACTTTAGCAATAGCCACATTGTTTTGGTACATACTTGGTGATGAATCTTGGAATCCCCTCGCACATTCATGGACTGTATTGTTTGAATTGACAGGTAATTTAGTAATGAAGGACGACTTAAGAAATATGAGCTGGAAGCAGATGTAGGCTTAGAGACAATATTATCTGTTTCGGTTGCAATGTGTTTTCTCTGTATGTGTTCCTCAAGTTTCCGATATTAACCAAGTTTCACAAGATAGTGCAATTTATAGCTCAAGTGATTATCAAGGCAATTAAACTTGTGGAGCAGCCAACTGGGGTATAAATCACAGCCAAGCGCTCTCCCACAGCACTCTTCCAACCCACTGCTATTATTATTATTATTATTATTATTATTATTATTAATATTATTATTATCAACATTATTAACATTGTTAAAATTGTTATTATTGTAATTATTATTAACATTATTATTATAATTATGATCACTATTATTATTGTTATTGCTATTGGGCAGGACATGTTGCACGTATGGGGGATGAAAGAGGTGCATGGACGTTTCTTGTAGGAAAACGAGAGAGTAAACGCCCAGTTGGTAGACCAAAAATGAGATGGGAGAATAATATTAACCATGATGTGAGTGAAGTAGATTATACAGGGGATGATTGGAAAACATTAGCTCAGGATACGGATGTATGGTGAGCTTATGTCCGCGCGACCATGAACCTACGGGTTAGAGAGAGTCAGTCATTTAGTTAGTTAGTTATTATTATTGTTATGAACATTGTTGTTATTATTATTATTGTCATTATAATTAACATTATTATCATTGTTAATACTAGTTATTATAATTAACATTATTATTATTGTTAATATTATTATTGTTATAAATATTATTGTTATTATTATTGTCCTGATCACTATTATTATTGGGCAGGACATGTTGCACGTATGGGGGATGAAAGAGGTGCATGAAAGTTTCTTGTAGGAAAACGAGAGGGAAAACGCCCAGTTGGTAGAACAAGAATGAGATGGGAGAATAATATTAACCATGATTTGAGGGTAATAGGATATACAAGAGATGATTAGAAAACATTAGCTCAGGATAGGGATGTATGGTAAGCTTGTGTCCGCGCGACCTTAAACTTAGGGGTTAGAGAGAGCCAGTGAATTAGTTAGTTAGTTATTATTATTGTTATTGTTATTATTATTATTATTATTATTATTATTTATTTATTTATATACTTTTCTGCGCCCAAACAATCGACTGTTATTCTTCTCTACATCTATCAATCCAATCTTCACCGTCAAATCTTTTCACTTTTTCTTCTAGCAAGTGACACCTATTCTAGTATTCTTCTTGGGAATCTGTCTTCTGCCATTCTTTTTACATCACCATACCATTTTAACTGTTTGCTTTTTTTTTATTAAATCTAGAATTGAAGTTTGAGCATTCATATTTTGTTTAGCTACACTATTTATTATTTTGTGTTTCTTCTTCTTCTTCTTATTATTATTATTCAAATAGTGACATCAAATGCCTTAATAATTACAAACACGAATGAGGCGCACAAAGATTTTAAACATAAGCTCAATTCTGGAAATGCATGCTTTTATGCATTGCAGGTAATGTAGTCATCCCAACTTCTCTCAAAAAACATTAAACTGAAAATATAAATCTGTTATTCTGACAGTTATATTATACGGATGCGATACATGAACTCGTGAATTAAGGGGGGAGAAAAGATTACGAGTATGTGAGAATAAAATCGTTAGGAATTTTTTTGGACCAAAGAGTGAAGAGCAGACAGGCGAATGGAGAAGACTTCTGTAACAGAAGGCTATATAATCTTTATGGGAAACCAGTTGCAATAACTGTTAAGTTTTGTACACTAAGATGAACAGGACATGTGACACGAATGGGAAATGAAAGAGGGACTGGGAAACTCACTGTAGGAAAACCAGACGAAAGCGCCCAGTAGGTAGACCAAGAATGATGTAGGAGAATAACATTAACCATGTTTTGAGGGAAGTAGATTATACAGGGAATGATTGGAAAGGATTAGTTGAGGATAGGGATGTATGGAGAGCTTATGTCTGCGCGGCCATGAAGCTACGGGTTCGATTAGTGCCAGTGAGTAAGAGTAAGTAAGTAAATAGTCCAAAAAATGCCACTCTTGATTTCCAAATTCTCTAGATAAATTCACTCCTCACTTCGTAACTCGTTGATTTATCGATAATTTGGAAAACACTCGTGACATTACTTATGATAATTATTAAAATTAAAAATAAAGTAATGGTAAAATGCACATAATCAAGATAAATTAAATGGTTTGGTAGACTGTCCCTGTCTAATATATATGAAACAATAATGAGGTATAATAAACTAATTTGTCATACAATATTTAAAACAAATAACTCAAAATATTTGTTAATCTTAATACTATTTTCATAAAATAAATTAAATTATTATTAATTGTTAAAAGAATACTACCAGTGAAGAATAATAGCATATTACCATGCGAGGTTGTTAAGTGGTCTTAACTGAATTGAGTAAAATGTTTAAAAACCGAGCGATAGCTCGGTTTTTAATTTCCGAGATTAAACACTTCACAAACGTGCGTTGTACATTATTTTTTTGCGATATAGTATTTACAAAGAAATAATAGTAAAATAATAACATATTTACTGGAAATATTTGCGTTCATTATAAACAATAAACTAACGTTAACTGTGTGGGCAATGTTTATTAGTTGAAACAACAGGACGCCGTGAGACCAAGTTAGTGATAAAATGGCGGAAAGTGTTTATATATTGTTATATCCGATTGAGGGTCTTTCCACTTTTCAGCGGGTGCCCTTTTACCAGCCGGCTGCTGGCCCTTCACATCCACATGTGTCAATCACAGAGGTAGATGATCAACAGCCAGTGTAGGGGTGACATGTGGTTAGCATGTCGAGTCCCCCAGCCGTTATAGCTGGTTCCTCAACCTGGAGCCGCTACTTATTGTAGCTACCCAATTGCCTCACGATGCTGGGTGGGCACCGGTCCCATACTGGCCGAAATACCATGAGAAAATTTGTCCCCCATGGAGACTCGAACCAGCGCAAGTCCCGTAGCTCTGGGCCAAGGCTTCCTACCTTAACCGCTCGGCTACGGCGCGGGACATATATTGTTATATACTGTTTCAAATAAAGTTCATTGAATTTAGAATGCAGTGATTTGTTTCGTATAATGTATATTACAACTACGTTTTAGATATTTTTTTGTATATAGGCCTACATGGTGGCAGTTGTTTTTCTTCCCACACGCGTGTTTATAATATGTGATATGGCAGTATAGTTATTTTCTTACAGTATAGTTATTTAGGTTGGCAAATCCGAAATGAAGGAAGATGAACTTTCAATCATGGTCACCATTGCTGTACGTACGACAAAACGCACTATCGCGGAAAAAGTTAGTTTGTTATTAAATAATTCTTCAGTTTCTTTTTGAACAATGTTATAGTTTGATGGTCTCTGACATATGACCATGTTGTCTTGGAGGTGGGCCTGGTATTAGCTGTCCAATAATACTTGGAGGGCTTCCATGTCCTTGGCGACAAAAAAGTTAAGTATGCGATCTAGGGTTTAAAATCCTAATCCGTCAGTGGTCCAAGTGGCGCGGGGCATGTAAAAGTATGTGATCTAGGGTTTAAAATCCTATTCCGTCAGAGGTCCAGGTGGCGCGGGGCATGTAAAAATAAGTATAAAGAGAGAGGTTAGACTCAGATAAAAGGAGAGAGAGGATTAATATTAAATTTATTTGAAAGTTTTTATTTGTGATATGGAATACGTGCTACCAACTACAGATCGATATGTTGCAGCGATGTGGTTTTGCTTCTGATTTGTGGCTCGCACCCGGCACCCTCTTGTTATGCAACCTCGCGCTACTATAAATACACCAGAAAACTCTTAAAAATTTCAACTCGTGGAAAAATGATATATATTCACTGAATATTGTGCGTTGGACGTCCTACACTGCTCTCGTTTATGAATCTGAAATGTTAAAAATTTAACCCATGTTATGAAACGAATATTATAGTGAAGATAGATTAGATTAAAAACTAATATACACAGATACTATAATAATAATAATAATAATAATAATAATAATAATAATAATAATAGTAATAATAATAATAATAATAGATACATAGATAGATCATCGGTTAATGTCTTTGACATAGTCCGATCCCTAATAGCCAATTTTGTCGGTCAATCCAATCTCCTGATTGTAGATGTTTCTCCTTCATGTATTCCCTGACTCCAGTAAGTTTTAGGTCTTCCTCTGCCTCGTCTTCCCTCAGGTTTCCACTGCAAAACAGATTTTGGTAGTCGATCCTCTTCCATTCGCTGGACATATCCGTACCATCTTAATTGCCAACTTTTAATATATCTAAAATAGTGTCTTCAATCTTCATTTTCTCCCTTATAACTGAGTTCCTAATTTTTTCCCTTCTTGAAATTCTTGCTGCCCTTCGTATAAAATCCAATTCCGTTGCCAAAAAATACTTATTTGTTTTTGTTGTTAATGACCAAAGTTCTGCTCCATAAGTAATGATGCTTTTAACAATTGTATGATATATATTTATTTTATTTTATTTTTATCCAACAATATTCCATTGAGGCAAGCAATTGCCAATTTTCCTTTATAATTAATAATAATAATAACAATAATAATAATCGTCTGGTAGAATTAGATCTTTTGGTCTATTCCGATTCACAATTGCTCACTTTAAAGGTCGACCTACTCGTATATTTCTTGTCCACCTCGGCATAAAGAAGTTCTTACCATCCCAGTGTCTGGCATTCTTAGAACACCGTCTCTCCATTTTATTCTATACATTTTTATATAATGATTGGTTCTATGTTCAATTCCTTTCTGATATCAGTGTTTCTTTAATAATAATAATAATTATTATTATTTTTATATACAGAATTTTAATGTTTACACATCTTTCTGTGCCTAAAGTTTTATAATAATAATAATAATAATAATAATACTGATAATAATAATAATTACTATAATCTTTATTTTACGTGGCAGAGTTAACACCTTAAGGCATGTCTCTCTCTCTCTGGTAACCAGCCATCATCCCTCGATTCTCAGCTTCCTCAGATCCTACAAAAATCCCATCCATCCAACGCAGTCTTGGTCGTCCCACGTTCCTTTCTTCCTTCAAATTTACATTCCATGATTTTCTTGGGTATATCAAGTTTAGTCATTCTTTTTGTGTGTCCTGTCCATTGCAATCATTAAATCTTATTTGATGTAACCACATCAGGAGACTTATACAACTGATACAGCTCAGAGTTATATCTTATGCACCATTCTCCCTTGTTGCATATTGGGCCATGCATTTTTCTTAAAATCTCCTTTTTTACGCTATAGTGCGTTTTGTCGTACTTACAGCAATGTCGACAATGATTGAAAGTTCAACTTCCTACATTTCGGGGTTGCCAAACTAAATAACCTAACTGTAATATTACAAACACGTGTGGGAAGTAAAATTACTGCCTTCTATGTATACTACGTACAATGTATTTACAAAAAATACACTGCATTTTAAATGAACTGAACTTTATTTGAAACAATATCGAACAATAAATACGTACTTGCCGCCATTTTATAACTAATTGGTCTCACGGCCTCCTGTTATTTTATGACTAATTGGTCTCACGGCCTCCTGTTATTTTAACTAATAAACATTGCCCAAACTGTTAACGTAAGTCGATTGTTTATAATGAACGCAACTATTTCCAACAAATATATTATTATTTTACTATTATTTATTATTTTTAAAACACCATTGCGCAAAAGATAATGTACGACGTACGTTTACGAAGTGTTTTACAGAATCTCGGAAATTAAAAACTTCGCTATCGTTCGATGTTTAAACATTTTCCTCGATTCTGTAAAAACCACTTCCCAACCTCGCATCGTAATAAACTGTTCAATGAAGGTCTTGACATATCGGTCCTGGATAAAGTCCATGTTTCACTGTCATATATTAATATTGTGTTTTGCGCGATAGTGCGTTTTGTCATACTTACCAGCAATGGCGACCATTATCGAAAGTTCAACTTCCTACATTTCGGGGTTGCCAACCTAAGTAACTATACTGAAATATTACATTTAAACCCACGTGGAGGAAGTAAAACCACTGCCCTCTATGTATACTACGTACAATGTATATACAGAAAATATTCAAAAGGTAGTGTTCATATACATTATACGAAACAAATCACTGCATTATAAATGAACTGAACTACATTTGAAACAATATAAAACAACAAATACTCGTATGTACTTTCGGCCATGTTATCAATAATTGATCTCAAGGCCTTCTGTTGTTTCAACTAATAAACATTAGCCACACTGTTAACATTAGTCATTTGTCTATGATGAACGCAAATATTTCCAACAAACATGTTATTATTTTACTATTATTTATTATTTTGAAAACACCATCATGCAATAAATACGATGTGCAACGCACGTTTGTGAAGTGCTTTACAGAATATCGGAAATTAAAAACCTCGCTATCGCTCAGTTTTTAAACATTTTTCCTCCATTCTGTAAAAACCACTTCCCAACCTCGCATCGTAATATACTATTACCAGAGTTTTATATACAGTAGATTATGTTTTGTTTCCCTTGTAAGGAAAACAGAAGGAAAAGGTAATAAGAAGAAATAGAAGAAGAATAAAAAAGAATATTAAGAAATAAGAAGAAATAATTAAAATTATTGGTAAGAATATATACTTTCTTCCTGTTTTAATTCGTTTCTTCTTCTTCTCTGATTCCTTTCTTCTTATCCTTCTTGACTTAAAGTGTTAATAACAATAATTATATATATATATATATATATATATATATATATATATATATATATATATTATTTTTTTAAGCGAAGTTGGGGTGACAAGAGTCCCTGTAAAAGCATGAGTTTCCATAGTTGAGCTCACTTAAGGCGTATGTAGTTTAACAGATATAAACTGAAGTGGTTTTCATTTAAGGACGCTCTTTAACGGAAGAGGTTGTTACAACTGACAATGTATCGAGAATAGCCTTGTTTATTAGATCCGTCCCTCGTTTAATTAACTGGCATGATGACTATAACAGGGATTAAATGTTTGGTCTGTGACGCGAATTACTGCATAGGGGGGAGATATGACCTCCTCTATGTTACATTCTTTACTCTACTTACCAACTATTCAGAGTTGCCAATACGGTGGTTTTTCCCACTAAATCTACTGCTCTTAGGTAGATAAAATTATAAAGACAGACGCTAAAAAATTCCAGATTTTAGCGAATTCCTAATGAATGTAGGTATTGAGGTTTTTCTAATGAAAATGTTTTTTATATATATTATACTGTATAAGCAATTTTTCATCTATTCTAGTTAGTAAACTGAAAATGACCATGACAAATATACCTAATATGCGAGGGGTTCAGAGCAAAAGTAGACCAAGTTCATATAATAATATTAATAATAAATAAATAAATAAATATCCTCAACTCGTGTCCAACTCAGGGTCGGGTCGAGGGATGAGATAAAATGAAGCCCCTATATTTATAGAGGTCTGCGAACAACAAGTGTGCCGGCCGACCACTCCTAACGCACCGTCATAAGGGCGGATGAATGAAATGGATGAGATGAGTATGGAGAAATGGTGGAATGGAATTTGTGGCAGGAGAAAGCGGGAGAAATCCCGAGAAAAACTTGCCCAAGATCCGTTTCGTCCACCATGAAAACCACATGGAGTGACCGAGACCCGATCTCGGGATCCCAGCGGTGAGAGATAACAACAACAACAATAATAATAATAATAATAATAATAGTAATAATAATAATAATAGTAATAATAGTAATAGTAATAACAATAATAATAATAATAATAATAATAATAATAATAATAATAATAATAGTCTTCATTTTACCGGGCCTTGTCTATCTCAAACAAGTTTAAAAAAGTACAAAAATTGCTCTTGCATCTAAATCATAATAAACTAATTTATTACATGGTATATCTAAATACAATTGTTATTTACAATATATTTTTATTTATTCGAGATTTAAAGAATGAAATATAAAATGTACAACGTAGAACAATGAGAAAAAGTACTATTAATGACATAGAAAAATTTAGTATTAAAAACTTTTATCGATGGAACTGGATTTCATTAGGAAGGCAGCATGATTTTCAAAATTTGAATAAATAAGAAATATTGTCATACGAGAAAAATGAATATTACATAGTCAATAGTAGATTGTATAATATTTAAGAAATTAAATTGGTATGGGCATGTACGACGAATGCAAGAAGAAAGGTTACCCAAAAAAAAAAATTGGCATGGTGTCCACCTGGAAGAAGAAAGAAAGGAAGACCTCGAAACTCGTTGATGCAAGAAATAAGAACTGGAATGGAGCAAGAAGACTGGAGGACATGGAGTGGATGGACAGAGATGAGTGGAGAAGGAAAATAAAACTTTAGGCATTAAAACATTAAAAATCTGTATGTAAAAAAAAAATACTCTTTTGAGAGAACTAATATAAACTTAAAGTAATACATTTAATTTCAGATGAAGAATTAAACAGTATATTTGTCTTACAGGTGAGGAAAAACCCTGGAAAAAAGTTCAGCCAGGAAATTTGTCCCGACTGGGATCGAACCCGGGCCCGCAACGTGACAAGGCAGCACGATACCTCGAGACTACAGCGGTAAAAAAAATGGATTCTCTTTGTAGCTTTAAAGATGTAGTTTCTAGCGGTTTTAGTTTTTATTAAAAATCTCAGGAAGCTATAAAAGTTCACTAACATTATTTATATTTTTGTAAAAGGAAAAACGTTTTTTTTTTCTCAACATTTGACATGAAAAAAATGAACATAGTTTAAATCTAACTTCGCTTTGTATATATCGGAATTCTTTTGTTTTAGTATCTGCACATGCGTAAGTATTCCATAAATGACGTCACATTCAGAGAATAAAAAAATATTTCACACCATTTCATTTTAAACTTTTTATTTTCATGCCACATTCAACGCGTTTTAAAAATAATTTAATATTGTTTATCTATTTGTGGGTCCCAATCCGCTGGAGGATAATCGAGGGTCATTTGATGCATTATACGGGTTTCCGCGATGGGACAGTGTCATAGATTTTTGTGAAAGAAAACATCTATATTCCTAACTAACTAACTAACTCACTGGCACTATCACACCTGTGGGTTCATGGCCGAGCGGACATAACCTCTCCATACGTCGCTATCCTGAGTTAATATTTCTATCATCCCCTGTACCTATATTCTATTTCTCTCAAAACTTGATTAATGTTATTCTCCCACTTCACTCTTGGCTTATTTACTGGGAACTTTTCTTCAGGTTTTTTACAAGGAGTTTCCATGTCCCTCTTACATTCACCATTCGTGCCACACGTCCTGCTCACCCCAGTGTACGAGACTTAACTGTTCTTATTTCATTTGGTTTCCCATAAAGACCACTTAGCTCACTATTGTTATCGCTAGAAAGTTTAAAATTCTGACTCCATCGGAACGCGACCTTCCGGCTTGTAACTAAGTAGGCTGGTTTCTGGTAGATGCAAAGGGGAGAAGCGCTTACAAAAACTGGTTTAATCGTCAAAGGAAGAAAACCTTTTACAGGGATAAAACCATTCAGGAGACGATTTTAAGCTCTGGATCAAATACAGATCGCAGATGAATTGAATGAAAGTGCGGGACGAGGTACGAGGAGGAAATCCAACGAAACACGCCCACAAATAAAGGAACAGTCATATGTCACACATCAGTGTGGATTATTCTACTGATTGTGTATCACACTTGGAACTAGCACGTCCGCTGAGAGACTGACGTAATATGCTGAGTAAGACATTCCTTGTGGTTGCTTTCTTCTCAACTGTGGACTGTGCATACATTTTGGCCACAGAAGGATATGAATCCCTCCCCGGATTAGTGATCAGCTAAAATGCCAGGGAATCTCTGAGACAACACGATAATTTATGACTTGGCATTCGTTCATACATTCATATTAGACAAGGCGAAGATGATGTGGTTGACTGATGACGTTCCGAAAATATTGTTTAGGGCCCTTGACCTACCAACCTCCTGGTCTTACATCCACATGTTTTAAACACAGATGTAGGCGATCATTCAGCCAGTGTAGGGGTGACATATGGTCAGCATATCGGTTCCCCTAGACGTTATAGCTGGATTCCTCAACCTGGAGCCACTAGATATTGTAGCTACCCAAATTCCTCACGATGTTGGATGGGCACCGGTCCCATACTGGTTGAAATTCTATGAGAAAATTCCTTCCACCACGGAGACTCGAACCAGCGCAAGTCCCGTAGCTCTGTGCCCCAAGGTATCTTGCCTTAATCACTTACTATAGCGCGGGACGAATAATATTTAGGCGTAAAGGTCTTGACATTTGTCTTATAGGCGAGGAAGAGCCTCATCCAGGAAACTTGCCCCTATTGGGTATCGAATCCGAGCCTTCTGCGTCAGAGGCAATGACGTTATTCCTGGACTCAGTTCTTCCTCTTACTCATTAACTCGTGTCCAACTGAGAGCAGTGTCGAGGGATGGAATGGGATGAAGCCATTTTCATTGGAGATCTGTGAATAAAAGGGATGACGACCGACCAAGCCTCACGCACCATCACAATGGGCGGATGAAATAAATCGAAAAACGGAATCAATGTGATTAGTGTGGAGATATCATGGAATAAAATTTGTGACAGGGGAAAACGGGAGAAACCCCGAGAAAACCTGTCCAAACTCCGTTTCATCCACCACGAAACCCAAATGCAGTGACCAATTCGAGACCCCAGCGGTGAGAGGCGAGCGTCTATTGAGGTAGTTCATAGGTGAAAATCTGATATATAAAGTCAGGGTGTTTATGCATTACAAGTTAATATTGCAACATTGTATAACCAGAATATAAATAACGAAACAGAAATGTTATGACAAAGTCATGGGGAAAAACATAATAAGGATAACTTTAAAAAAAATATTTGGGTACACAAGTAAAGAATATGAATTAAATAGAAATAAAATCAAGAATGAAATGCTGTAAATAATTCCTATTATGCATTATATTGTAAGAATTACTAGAAACTTCACTACAATATTTAATGAACATTTTAGAGATTTCGTGAATAATGAGGGTAAATAAAGTTTTTCAAAACACATAGTACAAGCAGGACATCAGTTTAACACAACTTACTTACTTACTCGCTGGCACTATCGAACCCGTAGGTTCATGGCCTCACGGACATAAGCTCTCCATACATCCCTATCCTGAGCTAATGCTTTCCAATCATTCCCTGTATAATCTACTTCCCTCAAATCATAGTTAATGTTGTTCTCCCACCTCATTCTTGGTCTACCAACTGGGCGTTTTCCTTCTGGCTTTCCTACAAGAAGTTTCCATGCACGTCTTTCATTCCCCATACGCGCAACATGTCCTGCCCATCGCAGTCTACGGGACTTAACTGTTCTTATTATATCTGGCTTCCTATAAAGACCATGTAGTTCATTGTTATGTAGTCTTCTCCATTCACCTGTCTGTTCATCTCTCTTTGGTCCAAAAATTTTCCTAAGAACTTTATTCTCAAATACTTGTAATCTCCTTTCCTTCCTTAAAGTAAGAGTCCATGTTTCGCACCCATATAATATAACTGGTAGAATAATAGTTTTATATATTTTCAGCTTAACGTTTTTTGAAAGGAGTTGGGACATCAAAAGTCTCTGCAATGCATAATAGCATGCATTTCCTGAATTGAGCCTATGTTTAATTTCTTTGTGCATCTCATTCCTATTTGTGATTATTGTTCCTAGGTATTTGAATTCAGCCAATTCCTCAAAATTTCCCTCATTTGTCATTAGCTGTCCATTTCCATTATATAATGTATTTCTACGTGTGACCATATATTTAGTTTTACTGATATTTACTTCCAGTCCTAATTTCTTAGTGTTACTCAATAGTGTGTGCGTGTTGGCCTTTATTATCTCCTCGCTATCGGCCAGTAGTACTACATCATCAGCATAAACTAACAGCTTATTAATACCATTCAGTTGTAGTTTAACACAACAGACAATGTATTATCAATCTTGCCTAGAGATAACGAAACATTGAAAATCAACGTTCTCGAAGAGTTATAAATTATCAAGAAAACAAACAAACACCTGTCAATACTAATAAAATTCATTGTTAAAACCGTTGAGGTGGAGAGTCATAAAATAAGTTAAAATATACCTTCTTAGGTAAGATCCGTCGTCCTCAACTTATAAAGTATGTATTCGTTATGCCTGTAGACCTTTCAGAACATCCGTTCCAACTTCAGCAGGTTTCTCTTCGCTACAACATCCAGTATGATGGTTGATGCTGCTGGTCCTAATGTGGTGTTGTCGTGACACCTGTTAAATGAGAACATAGTCAATAATGTGAACCCTCTATACAAAATTATTTCCAGCAACAGTGAGTACCAAACTGAAAGCAGAAGATGAAACTTAAGTTTTCGAAAGGCCTTCTTCAGAACTACACTGCTGATTGTTGAGTTGACTGAGATCTAAGGTACTGTTTTGTATTTCTTAAAATTTTAACATAGTGACCTCAACGGAGTTTCGTAATGTATTTTTAAAATCTTGACTATTATGCATTTTAAAATGTGTTAAAATAAATATATATTTCACAGTGACTTAAAATTCAACTTCATAAGACAATAATAAGGGCTATATTATCGTATGGATCTGAATCATGGACTTCAACCAGTAAAATAGAAAGTCTTCTCCGGATTTGGGAGCGGAAGATTATTAAGAAAAATCTATGGACCAACATGTAAAAATGGACTTTGGAGAATTGAAATGAACCACGAGTTATGTAGATTACTTCATTCATTAGATATAGTAACTACTGTGGAAATGCGTAGATTCGAATGGTTGGATCATGTTTTCAGAATGGAAAACTAAAGGATAGTAAACAAACAATTTGGAAAATTTGGGTGAGAAATCATAAGGAAAGAGAAAGAGAGGAAGACCAAGGTTGTGATGGGTGGATGATGTGCAGGTGGAGTTGAGACAAATTGGAGTAAAGAAGTGGAGAATTAAGGCATTGTATAGACTAGGATGGACATTTGTCTTAAAGGACTCTGTGGTGCTAAGAAAGAAGGAAAATCCTTATGACAGTCTTTTGTCTTGGTTCCATGTACAAATAGTTGAATAATATTATGAGAAGTAAGACTTCTGACTGTCTTTTAATTTGGTTTCACACACTAACAGTTGAATAATACATACTCTCTGTATTGCAATCTGTTTTGCAGCAATGCACGAATTTAAAATCCCTCTGAACTTATAGCGCTGATTAAAATAATGAATAAACACCAGCTGTCAGATAGGATTAATAATACATTAACTGAGCCCATTCATACAAGAAACGGAGTACGACAAGGATATTCTCTTGCATGTTTTCTTTTTAATATTGCCTTTCAAAAAGTGATGAGATGCAGGTCTTAATATAAGGGGAACCATTTTTCATAAATCTGTGCAAATCTTTGTATTTGCCGACGATACAGATATAACAGGGAGAAGTAATTTAGCCATGAAGGATGCATTTATTAGCCTGGAGAAGGCAGCAAAAACAATTAATCTAAGACTTAAGAATTAATCAGGCTAAGACAAAATATATGCCGATGATTAAAGGTAAATGTAAAATTTACCCATCTGATTTCGAAGTTGGCTCATACAAATTCGAACTGTTCCATAGCTTTACACATTTAGGATCATAAGTATATTGTAGAAATGACAATTCGGCTGAAATGTTTTTACGTATCATGGCTGCAAACAAATGCATTTTGGACTCAGGAAAATGTTTAGATCTCAGTTTATATCTTGAAAGTAAAAAATACTCATGTATAAAGTTCTCCTTAGACCAGTGTTAACATAAGCATCAGAAACTAGAACCATGTTGAAATCTGATGCATAATTATTCGGGCGTTTTGAAAGGAAGCTACTAAGATCAATTTTCGGTGGCGTGAAGGAAACTAATGTATGGAGTAAAATATATAATAATGAATTATATAAACTATATAAACAACCAGATATTCTGAGTTTTGTTAAATTTAACAGGTTGGCATGGGCTGGACACATTCGTGTGAACATCAAAAGGACTACAAAAATAATTAACAATGAGTAACCACTATTCGCCAGAAAAGTTGGAACACCTAAATGAAGATGGGAGGACAGTATAATTCAAGACATTAAGATTTTTTAATGCCCAGATTGTCCTTTATGAACATTTCTGGTGTTCTCTCCTAGCATTGGTGTAATTGTAATCCACTTCTGAGATTGGGGCGCCTGGAAGGCTGGG
Organism: Diploptera punctata; assembly: GCA_030220185.1. Taxonomy (NCBI): domain Eukaryota; kingdom Metazoa; phylum Arthropoda; class Insecta; order Blattodea; family Blaberidae; genus Diploptera; species Diploptera punctata. Next base: position 1,120,304 of record JASPKZ010003823.1, on the reverse strand, counting down.
TTACGTTGCTCCGATTATATTATGTGTGATGATGATGATGATGATAGTGGTGCGCCAGGAGAGTCCTAAGCTTAATCTAAGGTGAATATGAATGATGATTGCGATGGCCATATGGTGTTCAGGGACCGTTTGGGCCTTAATGTTTGCTGACATTTGTTTTACAGGAGAAGAAAAGAACTGATAAAAACCTCACCCAGGAAACTGTCCCGACCGGGGATCAAACCGCGGCCCGCTGCGTGACAAGGCAGCACGCTACCTCGAGACTACAGCGGTGGGCCAGACATTAAGATTTAAAAATATGTAAAAAGAAACTGGAAGAATGAAGCTCAGGACAGGGAAGTCTGGGATAAGCTTCTGAAGGCGGCAAAGACCCACATGGGGCTGTCGAGATATTAATGATGATGATGATGTATTGCAATCATATTTTATTACATAAAAATCCTGATTACTGATATATCAGTAACGTTTGATCTACATTAGCAAAATGTCCAGTGTTAATCGACTTTCCCCTAATTGAATATTCAGAATGAGAACAGCTAGATCATGTTGGGAAAATGCTACAGAAAAAATATATATACCGAATTATTTTCTCGAGTGCTACTTTTACAAAAAACAGATGAAGTATTTTAAAGTCGCTCTTTGATTTTCTCTTGTCTGTGAACTAATTAGCACACTGTGATGAAAGGCGTCACTACTCGAGTCTCTAATTAAAAATATCCCAACGTTAAGTAGTGCTGCCAACCTGTCATCACGACGCACGTGAAGATAGCTATAAAATCAACAGAGAGAAGTGTCGCTCCATCAACAGCATACTCTAACAATTTATACAAATACTCAACGTGGCATCCACTACGATATCTTAACCTAGTTAAAATAAACACAAGGTATAATATTTTACTATGATATGTTAACATCAATACTTTTCAAAAAAAATATTACGAAACACCGTTGAAGTCACTATGTAAAACTTAAAAACATAAAACCGGTACCTGAGATTTCAATCATTGTTATGACTCTAGATTTATAAGATTTAAAAAGACCTATCCACCTGAGAAGAATGGAAATAAATATGTAGACTTCCAAAATTGGCGTTCCAATACACTCCAACTGGACATAGGGGCCATAAATGACCAAATCATCGGTGGACAAATCAAAGCCATCTTTGTTAGGTTTGCCTTCACAGGTCACATGGCCTAAAACGGATTTGTCTTTGATGATGATGAAGTTGAAAAAGACATATCGTTATCATTTGTTTGGCAATTAATTTATATTGAAATAACCAAAAAAAACTATAGATGTAGTAGTAGTAGTAGGACTTTATTAGACAAAAAGTAAGATATTTACAATATTATGTACAAATATGGGTCGCACGGGCAGTAAGCCGTACGTGCTGTTGACAGTCCGTGTAAAGAAAAATAAACAACAAAAAAAGCAATAACATTACAATTACATAAAGAAAACACAATAATATTACAATTAAATAATAACACAATAGCATTATACACTAATTAATTTATATATAATTATTAAGAATTAATGGTATTCAATTTTGATAACATATATTTATTCATGAATGAGTGTTGTTCTTATTTTCCGCGTTTTGTCCAGAAATTTACCCAAGTTTATCCAATTTTCTGGATTTACCAATAACTCGTAGCATGCCAATCTTTCCCGATTTGAATTTAGAAATCTTTCCGGTAATAACTGACGTCTCCAATATTTTAAATCATTACATTTTCCTAATATATGTATCTCATCTTCAAAGTTCCCGCACATTGGACATATTCGCATATCGTGATCGTCGCTAATTTTTAGAAATATAGATTATTATTATTATCATTATTATTATTAATTAATATTATTATTATCATTATTATTATTAATTAATATTATTATTATCATTATTATTATTAATTAATATTATTAATATTATTATTATTATTATTATTATTATTATTATTATTATTATTATTATTATTATTATTATCATCATCTATAAAATTGAGGGGCACAATAATTTAAGTCAAGTTAATCTTCACCTATCTGTCCCTATCTATTTTGGACAAGCATTTCCCTAAACAACTTTATTTTAAAACACGTACTGGGAAAATATAAAGTGGAGTTATGGCAGAATTTTAGTTCAGTTTATTAGATTTTTTGCTTGTTTGAGTACTCTATATTGTGTTTACAGGAATTTGTAGAAGAAATGAGATTCTGGAGAGATAAATTTACATTATGTTCTTGTGAATGAATTATTTAACATAACGTACACAAGACAAATGAAATGGAGTAGCTTATAGCAAATTAAAAGTCAATTGCTTGGGGGCAGTACTGTCTAATTGACAGAAGATCACAAGGCAGAGAGTATCTTTGTAACTGACTCGCTCTGCCTTGTTAAAACCAATCGGAAATAAAATGATACTCTTGTCCCTAACTTAACTACCAATGTAATTAATTAAAATGCTCGTATATATCTTATTCTCCTTCTTCTTCCTTTCATGTGATAAACCTAGTGGTATGTTACGGTCTCAATCCAACGTTTGAAGGATCTGCCCAAAGATCTCTTGCCTGGTGGCTGGTAAATTTAAGATTTGACGTGGTATTCTTGTTCTGCTCGTATATATCTAACTGTTATAACTATTATGTATTATATAATGTTTTGTTTGTATCATTCTCCTTTGCATTAATTCTTTGTGTGTCAAAGCGAATTTTATATTTTGAAACTTTCTCAATTTTTTATTTAGTTTTATATGTCCTAATGTATTTAATTATTTTCTTCGTTCTGGTATTTATCTTTTCTATATTGTTTTATCTAATTTATTTCCCCGTGTATTATTTTTTTATTTCTTTAAGTGCCAGAATTTATTTAATTTTTGAAACTGGCTCCTAAATTTATATATTTTTTCCTCCCTTTAACCAAAACTCTGTAATGTATATATTCTATCCATGTTACTCACAATCCACGTATATAACTTTTATACAAGATTTGTACACATCTCAGTTGAAAATTCTTACTATAATAAACACTGTATTAGTTATGCAGTGTATAACAGGTGTATAAGTATTGATTAAAAGAGAAAATGGCGGACTCACTGATCAGCTGATTGTTTTCTTTTCTCATTGATGAACGTTCCCTTAAATTTCACGCAAAAAGCAACCCTTTAACGACTGTGGAATGCAGGCTTTCACGGCCGGTAATCATAACATTAAAATATTGCGGGCTATGTGGCCGTGGTCTATAACTGGTGTTTCTTCCAGACGTTTCTCCCTCAACTGCGGAGGGCATCTTCAGTGGCGAGTGTTTCTAGGTGATTCCCCCTTGTCATAGACTCGACTGTGAATGTTGAGTCACAGTGTTTCTTCCAGACGTTTCTCCCTCAACTGCGGAGGGCATCTTCAGTGGCGAGTGTTTCTAGGTGATTTCCCCTTGTCATAGACTCGACTGTGAATGTTGAGTCACAGTCAAGTCTACTACAAGGGAACACCACCTAGAAGCACTCGCCACTGAAAATGCCCTCCGCAGTTGAGGGAGAAACGTCTGGAAGAAACACCAATTATAGACCACGGCCACATAGCCTGGATTCTATTACTTTAAAGACTGTTTGATGTGTACATATGACATACATAATATTAATAATGCACTTGGTAAGAAAATAAAGCATTATAAAATACCTTTTGTTACATTAATTCTCGATTAATAACATTTTAAAACTGAACACTGATTCACAAAATAATATGTTCTATAATAATTGCTGTGTGAAAATGCTTCATAATATTATTTTAACAAAACTTTCAATCATCATTAATATATAATACACATACTGATATAAAAATGTTTTTAATTATGAAGCAGTATTTTTGCGACGTTTTTATTGTCCTAATGGTCGTGTGGTCAGAACGTCTGACTACAGTCCGTGAGGTCCCGGGTTCGATTCCCGATTAATCTACAGATGATTTTTTAAAGTTAAAGGGTCTAGAATTTAGGCTAAATTTAGGTTTAAACACTTTCCTGGTGATTTATAATTATTTTATAATTCGTTCTTTCTTAGCTCATTAAATTATTTAAATATTCTTAGTATAATTTTATTTTTACAGTTTGTATGGGGAAAAATATGACAACGTTGAACCACTGTTCAAACGACACCGTTAGATCCCGCAGTATCTCCCACGTAGTCAATAATGTAATCGACAGCATTCGTTATAGTTTACAACCTGTAGCCGTACAGTTCATAACCTGTGGTCCATTCCATCATGCAAAGTGCATAATTTCCTTAACAATAGCCTTTAGTTCTACATCTTCCATTTTCTAAAAGTCTGTACAACATATCCATAATATCGTAACATTTTCTAAAGTCTGACTTATTATCAAACACCCTGCATTTAAATACAGATTATACTGAACCAAAATATGAATTCTAAATGTAGATTGTCTCTTGCAACATTTAAATATTTTAAAACTGAATGTAATTTTTGTATTTTGTTGTCCTGATTTGTTATTTGAACAATAAATTCAATTCAATAAATTACACGGTGACCTAATTGTGCGCGCGTTAGTGAAAAAAAAGCTCTGTCCAACAGAACGATAGTTATTGGCAAAAGCTTTATTTTATTGCCTCTGTGAATTTTATTCCGGGTTAATAGAGCGAAAACAAAAACCAATCGCAGTTCTGGCCACTGCAACAACTTGTTCAATATCACAGTGGCGAGTGGATCAACCTGTCACAGGATGGTTGCACTCATTTGAAGACATCAAACATTCCTTATCTGAAGTGTGCTGTAGAATAATTCATTATGTAAGAGGCTTCTGGGAAGACAGAGAAAACGATCACATGAGTAACTCAAGAATGATATATTATTATAAATTAAATAATGGGTTTTTAGGATGGAAAAATCCAAGGAACAAGTCTTCAGGGAGGGATTTTAAACCGTGGGTCCCGAGTCGGAAGATTTTCAGGTGCGTAAAAGAACCACAAGCCTGAATAAAAGGCCTCTGTGCAAAATTTACCAACCATTTCCCATCCAGAAATACCTTAGTTGCCCACTACATGTCTCAATGAGGCGCTATGCCGATCCTCTATTTCTTGCTGACATATGTCGGTAAATAAGCATAACTAAAATAAGTTGGTCAATAAGTTGCATTCAGGGAACGTCCTATTCCCAGCACAGGAAGGAAAGATTATTTGGACAACGTTATGCATCAACCGACTATGTGCCATTATGTAAAGTCCGAGAAAAATACTGTTTATTTTTTTTTTTTTCATTTTAAACTCTACTTAATTATTTATGACTTGATATTCACTTATTTTATTATATATATTCTTCTTCTCTTCTTCCTCTACGCATGAAAGCTGGCAGCTTGTTGCGTGTTCATTCACTTCAGGTCCGGGGTATGGTGACGTCCTTCCATCGTAGTTGTGGTCTTCCTAAAGGCCTTTTCTGCTGAGGTGTCCAGTCACGTACTTTCTTCACTAATCTACTGTTCTCCATTCTATCTATGTGATCGTTCCAATTTAGTCTTCTATCATTTATCCAGAGGTTTATAGGTTCAATTTCACATTCTTCTCTAATAACAGAGCTGCGAATTTTCTCTCTCAGCGATTTTGCTACGATTTTCCTTAAAACTTTCATTTCCGTTCTTTAATTAATTTGTTTTGTCTTTTGAGTTTCTGTTCGGCATTCGTAACCATATGTTAGAACTGGTGTTATGACAGATTTGTAAATTCTTACTTTTGTATCTACGTATTCTTAAATTTTTATTTTGCCAAACAGTATTGTTTAAACATCCCAATATTTTGTTTGCATTATTTGCTTGATGCAGAATTTCTTCTGTTATTCTGTTGCTGCATTAATTTATATTCCTAAATATTTGAATTTCATTACCTGTTCTATACTTTTCCCTTCTATTTTTAATTTAACACGGTGTGGGCCCTTACATATTGTCATTGATTTGTTTTTGGTTATTGAGATTTTCATGTTATATTTTGTTGCAATGGTTCTAAATGTATGCAATAGCATTTCTAAATCATGTTCACTTTGTGCAATTAGAACGGTGTCATCAGCATAGTATATCATCTTCAGCTCTTTGTTACCTATTTTAATCCCTTTCTAACTTCAACTTTTAGTTCTTTGATAATTTCGTCCATTATTAGTGTGAACAATGTGGGACTCAATGAGTCTCCTTGTCGTATTCCTTGTTGGACTGGCGGGTCATGGAAGAAGGTCCAAACTAAAGAGATACCCATCGAAGAAGAAGGGCTAGTAACTCACTTCCAAGATGCACAGTGTTCAATTACTCAAAGAATTATATATATATATATTATATATATATATATATATATATATATATGCCAAATGCCCTAGGTTGTCTTCTTCTTCTTCTTCCTTCCAAGTATTAGGCCAATGCCTGTTACGATCCTATAGAAAATTTTCCCTCCAGCGTTTCATAGGACGGCCCAGTGATCTTCGTCCTCTTGATATATAATTATAAACAGCTTTGGGGATCCGATTTAACTCATTCTTTCTAGATGATGTTTCCAATGTAGTTGGTACTGTTTAGTATATTCCAAAATTGGCGTAGTCTTCAATTCTTTTAAGATATCGGTGTTCCTTTTCCGATCCCATCTGGTGTAACCCGCTGTTCTGCGCATGAATCTCATTTCACAAACCGTTATTCTGCTTTCATGTTGTTCATGTTCTGTCCCAGGTTGTCATTTCGACATTTCTGGTGTACTCTTTTCGAATGACGTACTTGTAACCACTTCTGAGGTTGGGGCGCCTGGAAGGCGGGTTCAGCTGCCCCAATGATATGAGAGTTGATCATGCGCCAGGAGAGACCTTAAACTAAACTTAGGCTAATTAGGCGAATATTATTTTGATGATAATGATGGCCAGATGGAATTCGGGGACCGTTTGAGTCTTAAAGTTTCCTGACATGTATCTTACAGTTGAGGAAAAACCCCGATAAAAACCTCACCCAAAAAATTTTCCCGACCGGGGATCGAACCCGGACTCGCTGCGTGACAAGGCAGCACGCTACCTCGAGGCCACAGCGCAGCGGTGGAATATATATATATACCATATACTGATTTTTACTGTATGAGTAAAAACGAATTTATATTTATTTTAACAGTCAATATTCCAATACTGCACTTAGACGTAATGGGAATGATGTCATAACCATTCTGCATTAATCAGTTAAGCGCCGCAAGAGGGCGTTTACACTGTTGATGCATATTATTATAGGATATTCTATTATGTATGTATCAGCTAAGCGTCAAGGTAATGCGTATATACTCTTGGTGTAAAATATTGTATCATAATACTGTATGCGCAATACACTTATTATTGATATATGTATTGTATTGTTACGTAATACTTTATACATATTACATTATGAAATGTGCGTGTTAAATGAATAATGTTCTGTAAATAAATCCAATTTATTCATACAATTACAGTATATACGAAAAAAAATAATAAAACAGGTACGCTGTAACAATTTTGTGAATTTTTGTTGTTGTAATCCTTAGAGTAAAACATTGATAGAGATCCACCAACGTGCGCGTCAACGTGCACGCTAAATGTTTATTTTGAACTATAATACGATTTTAAAAGGCATATACATGACTAATAATAAGCTTATGTAACTGTAAACAATATTTAAAATAAGTGGAACAACAGTACATAATACAAATAATTTATTTTATATTTTTAATATAAATTATTCACATTGGAAATTTATATGTATTATAATTATCACAGAACAAATTTAGAAAAAAAAATATACACTGTTCGTTTCAGGAAAAAAAAAGAACGAATTTTACTCACTGTTGAACAGAGGATCTTCTAACTCCGTCGCCTGTTACAAGAAACTTTGAATTGACATGCGCCTGATTTTTTTTATCTCTAAGTTTATTAAATAGGAGTATATGGACTTCATGTATGAAAAATATATGATTCACATAGTGAGACAGAGAGTGGATTTTTTGAGCCGAAATCTATAAACCACGACCCCGGTTTTCCAATGTTTTATTGTTTGCATAACACCTATTAAAACGACTGAAAATTCATAGAAATTGTTATGAAACCATAGACATGATTCAGACATTTGTTTTTGCAATTAACAGCCGTAGACTTTCAGTTTTTATGGTTGTTATGAAAACAATAAAAAATCGGAAAACCGCGGACGTGGTTTAGACTTCGGTTGAGAAATCCACCCAGAAAATGCCTTTCCATTTTCTGGGCAATTCTTATAAACCATATCTAAAATTTTCTGAGCTCTGGATGACATTAAAACATCACACTGGCTTGACAATTTTCACTATTTATTGTAGCGCCAAACCAACAATACTCAGTTATGCATCAACAATATATGAGAGGGAAATTTAACGCTAAGATGCATGATGCAAAATTTATATTAGAATTTATGAAGATATAGTTTCTTAGCCGTTTGTTGCAAAACACAGAATCTCTGATAGGACTGATGGCGTTTACATTTTTCTTTAATAAAAAAGGCTATATTTAAAGATTTGACGATAAAAGTGTGCGTACACTTGCTTCATGTGCCAGTGCAACAGAAAGCATCAAGATATCTATTTTTTTAACTGACGCTTAGCCGAATGATGCATAACGACGTCAAATTAATATTAGATTAAAAAGTTAAATGGTGTTTTATGAGAGAAGAATATAAGTTCAAAAACCAAAAAAATATATATAACATTTTTAATATCACAATAAGAAATACAATGGCATACGTTGCAAATCTTGATAATTCAAGTTAAATTGTGCAGACATTTTGTGGCGTTCAGCTGGAATTTATAGAAGGGACAAAATAACAAACAGTGTAATTAAACAAAAGATGAAAGTTCAAACTTCGATAGTTGATTTCATAAAATAAAACACAAACAATTAAATTATTTAGTCATGTAAAAAGAATGGCAGAAGACAGATTGCTAAGAAAAATAACAAAATGGGGTCCATTTGGTAGAAGAACAAGAGGAGGGCAAAAATAACATGGATTGATGGTTTTTTTGAGCAGCATGACGTAAAAAGGATTTACGATGGAGACTGGAATGTCAGTAAGATGTGGACTAGAATGAAAGTAGATTCATTTGGCGCAGGAAGATGTTGTGAAACAATGTGAAATCTGATAAAATAAAATCATTAATTGACTGTATAGAACCAAGAGATTCATGGCCGTACGGTAAACAGTTGTACATAAATTCCTATTCTAAAATAATATTTTCCAATCATTCCTTGTATAATTCACTTAAATCGAATCACGGTTTATTCTCCCTCCCCATTCAATCATATTCGGTAGTCTAGTGGTTCAGATGTTAAGTACTTTGGCTTTATTCCCGAGGATAATCAGTTCAAACCCGGTCGAATACGATGGATTTTTAGGATGGAGAAATCCAAGGGACAAGTTTTCCGGGAGGGACTTTTATGTCGTGGGTATCTGAGCCTGAAGATTTTTGGGTCATATAATAATGCCAGTTCAATGTCAGGGCTCCTCCGAGACAACACTACAATAAGAAGAAACACGCCGTTCACAGACACATTCATACTAAACATGGCGAATATGATAAAAGTACTGAAAATATAGTAATTGATCTATCTCTGCTTAGATAAAATTCCCGGCCAGGCTATAGATCTTTTTTAGGATGGAAAAATCCAAGGTCCCCAAGCCTGAATTTTTTGAAGCTCGTAAAGGATCCTTAAGCCTGAATAAAGAATCAAAATTTACTGACCTTTTCATCCGAATAATGCCTTAATTACTTACTAGATGTCTCCTTGCCAGAACATGAAATTCTCTTCTACCCCTTGTCAGAGACTGCCGAACTTTACTATCTCTCAGAAACAAACTGAAAATAAAATTAACAGAAAAATCTCATTAATATTACTTTTATAACTATTAATAATTTGTTTTTTCATTATTTAATAAATATAATATTATGATTTTTAAAATATATTTACCTAATGTCTTATATATAAGCCATATATTAATTCATTAGAGTTTATTACTTTCTTTGTATATATATATTTTATTTTTATGTATAATACATTCTAGTTGTTATTCCTTTATGTATTCATTCTTCCATTACTTTAATTTTAATTGTATTGTATTATTAAACAATATTTTCATTATTGTTCAGTTTGACCTGATAATTAATTGTTTAGTATGAATTAATATTGTAATTTTTCTTATTTAAATGTAACATGTTTGTCCTGGTGAGTGGAAGAGAAGGCCACATAACTAACTCCTCCAGGCTAAATAAATATATTCATTGGGTCAGTATGTTGACCGAATACCATTCATGACATATGTACGGAAAAAAATCGTAACTGAATTAACTTGATCTAGTAACTCCTAACAAAGGAGAGGCTAAGGTTCAATACTAGGTTGTTACGTTATTGTAGATGCACAGAGTGATTCAGAAATATGGCCATACGTTTGATCGCATTTTGTGACGAAACTATTACTATTAAAGGAAATATGATGTTATCATTGGAAAGGGAATCCTTCAAGTTACAACAATAGAACAAAACAAAACAAATCACTGCTCATGTGCTGCTTGGCGGGTTGATTTTTGTGGGCTAGCGTCGAACGCCTCCACAATTCTCTTCGTTGTTTCTGCATCTGTGCTAATGCGAGACCTTCCAGCAGGTTTGATTTTCTGCATCGTTCCCGTTTCCAGCAGTCGTTTTCTCCACTTCCCCACAGTCGACGGCTACAATGCTACGTTAAACTCACGTCTTGCCCGTCTTGCGGCTTCACGATCATTAGTATACGTTATTGCCCATGCAGCAATTGTAATTTGCTGTTGCATATTCAACGTTATTTTGACTAATGACGTAACTTCTACACTGTTCATTCCATTGTTGTAATTTGAATAATTGCCTTTTCAACGGTAATTTCATATTTCCTGTAATGGTAATATTTTCATCACACAACGAGATCAAACGTATAGCCATATTTATGATTCACCCCGTAGAAATGAAGATTAAAGTCTGAACAAATGTAGTAAATGTATGTATTGTTATATTATTGGGAATATAGTAAATTAATACATGTATTGAAAACCTGCTGCTGTCTCGCGCTGTACGAGTGAATGGAAATCAATTGCGCTGTCGTATGCAAATGCTGTTCGATAAATTGCGCTTATAATCCATAAGGTGAGATGTGACAGCACTGCTGAGACTGCACAAAGTTATGTCTTCTTAACTACTTGCAGAGTTTCCTTTGTTACAACACTTTGTCGATATGAAACAGATTCACAGTCGGAATTTGTTGATCTCCAGGACATATCTCACAAGGAAACTGTCAAACATTGAGTGCTGAAACCTACCTTGAAATTCCTCCCAGAGAATCGTTGTGATGTACCAAGGCTGACTAAAAAGAATTAACCGCAAGGCACGGAAATCGAAGCCAGAATGCAGCAACGGCATTCCACTGTACGGAGCAAATGGACATCCCTGCTTGAGTATGAACGTTGTGGAATGAGGCGGGACGCGGCGCGGGCGAGGTAATGGAGGGTATCAAATCTACCAATTAAGGGATTAAGAGTATTACTTCCCTATAGTTAAATGAGAGATTGGGGGCTGGATATCAGTGCCTTGCAGTTGAAAGCGGCAGGTACATTTTTCGACACACCTTTGGTACATCAAAACGCTTCTATGGAAGAAATTTCTAAGTAGGTTTCTGCATGTAATAGTTGAAGTTGCCTTCTTAGACCATTCGACTATAGAGCGTACTCTTAGCTTAAGATAGCCGGTCAAATTCCTTAAACATCAATTTTCCTTTCCTTATTAATTATCACACTAGGATTCCTGGGTAGCACAGTCGGTATTGCACTAACGTTTAAAATTAGAAGTCCCGGGTTCAAATCCCAGTTCAGACATTCATTTTTATATTCACGATATATTTGGCTTTCGTTGCTTAATATCAACATTTAATTACAACATCGAAATATATATTCTAGCGGACCCAGCATATATTGTCCTGCCCAAACGTTCAATTCTCGTGTTATGGCAGGACGGTAAAAATAGAAGTTACCATTTTTTACCATAAAATTCACTAATTAATAAGTTCGCAAGAAAACTACTCACTGCCATCTGTTGTGGCTCAAGAAGCGTGCATTATGACGTCACGTTGTTGTCGCGCGGAATATTTCGGTAATACAGATGACTACACATCTGACATAAAAAAAATCCTATAACCGGATCACAGCGCTACCTACCGGGTCCAATTGTGAATCTACATCACCCACAGACCAACTTAAACACACACAAAGAATATAATAAAATCGGTCCAGTCGTTTAGACAGTTTTTAATTTCGGATTTCAAATAAATCTCCATTTCTAATTGTGTGATTTCGCTCATTTTTAGACAATACCTACCTCGATTTATTTTAATACGATATACTGAGTTTCGTTATAAAAATATCGAAAATTGTGATCGCTTTAGCTTTAAATTTTCACTTCATCTGAACTACTATAACTAATGGTTTTAGAGGTTTCTATTGTGAATCTAAACCATCCAGAGACCGATTCAAACACACAAAAAAAATCATCAAAATCAGTGCAGTTGTTTAGGCAGTTTTTAATTTCGGATTTCAAGTAAACCTCCACTTCTAATTTCTGATTTCGCTCATTAAAAAAAACTTACATCGGTTTATTTTAATAGGATATACTGAGTTTCGTTGTGAAACATCGAAAATTGTGACCTCTAGAGCCATTTTTAAATTTTCACTCTAGCTGAAATCCTGCATCTGAAGGTTTTATAGAGTCCAATTGCGAATATAAACTATCCAGAGACCCACCCAAGCACACACAAAAAAGTTTATCAAAACGGTCCAGTCGTATAGGCATTTTTTAAATTTCGGATTTAAAGTAAACCTCCACTTCCAATTGTCGCATAACGCTCATTTTTGGATGATACCCATCTCGGTTTATTTTAATAAGATGTACTGAGTTTCATTGTGAAACGTCGAAATATGTGACCGCTGAAACTATTATTAAATTTTTACTTCAGGTGAACTCCTACACCTAATGGTTTTAGAGGGTGAAATTGTGAATCTAAACCACCGAGGGCCCCAATCAGACACACACAACTAATTTCATCAAATTCAGTGTAGTTGGTTAGGAGGAGTAGAATTACAAATACACGTACGAAGAATTATATATATTGTTACATGTCGTGTAAGCGGCGTTTGAATTGCGCGGGTGAGTCGCCCGTAGCGACTTCGTGACCCGCAGAGCCGCCTGAATGGCCTGGAATGTGTTGCCAGACCTTTCTACCAGCGTATCCTTCCCCTTGGAGAAAGATCGGAAGCCAGAGGTTTCTGGGCTTCGAAGTTGCTCGAAGTTATTACTAGAGCTTTCCTCCCCGCTTATATAAAAGAGCGGAGAAGGTCTGCCAGTCAGTTTTGGGATAGTGTTGCGACAGTCTCATACTGGACGGCAAGGAGTTAAATTTGAAGCTAGACTGTGAGGAAGTATTATGTCTGCAACTGTGTTAGAAGTGATTATATGATTAACGTTATAAAAATAATAGTTGTGAAAGAAAATTGTAATTGAAGATTTAGTGATTATTGTTGAGAAGAAAATAAAGTGAAAAGGAAAATTTTATGTAACAACTCTGTGTTTATTTAAGTCGAAATAAGAAAAAGGAAAACCCAGTGCCATCGTGCGACAATATATACAATATGTACACCGTCCACAAATATAGTATCATACTTTAAACTACTACTATGTCGCTTTGGATAATCGTATCTAAATGAAATAGGAGACAATCAAAAGAGAAAATCAAAAGGTTTTTGCTATACCTCATAGACATTGAATGTGGCCCCCACGAGTGACGCTGCAGACATTCACATTTAACCTGTCTGCTAGATATCCAACAATGAACCCATATCGACCACTAAAAACATGATTAGATTTAGTTTAGTTTCTGTATTGTTGTCCATTATTCTCCATTGTTGACATTGTTAACATGCACAAAACTTTTTGAGTTTCTCTTTTGATTGTCATTAATTTCATTTAGATACTCTTACTCTATACGTAAGTGCTCTACCAACCTACTTGTTGAGGGATCCTAACACAAACATTTATTATTCCTGCTGCTTCTCGATAATTGCATATTATATACATATACATATATAAAAAACTCCTGGCGCGACAGGTCTAGAAGGCCCTTAGCCTACCAGCGGCTGCTGGCCTCACATCCCTATGTGTCAATCACAGAGGTGGATGATCATCAGCCCGTGTAGGGGTGACATGCGGTTAGCATGTCGGGTCCCCCAGCCGTTATAGCTGGTTTTCTTAACCTGGAGCCGCTACTTATTGTAGCTACCCAAATGCTTCACGATGCTGGGTGCGCACCGGACCCATACTGGCCGAAATACCATGAGAAAATTTCTTCCCCCATGGAGACTCGAACCAGGGCAAGTGCCGTAGCTCTGCGCCAGGACTTCCTGCCTTAACCACTCGGCTACGGCGCGGATATATATACACAAGAAAAATAAATTTTTGTGTTAGGATTCCTGAGTAGCTCAGTTGGTAGAGCACTAAAGTTTAGAGTTAGTGGTCTCGGGTTCAAATTTCGGCTCACACATTTTTATTTTCATGTCGCACACACACACACACACACACACAACACACAAACACACACACACACACACACACACACACATATATATATATATATATATATATATTGTACTCGTATTATTATGTAATTGTAATATTATTGTGTTTTCTTTATGTAATTGTAATATTATTGTTTTCTTTTGTTTTACTTTATACTTATTACTTTATTGTACCGGACTGTCAACAGTGCATCTCTCTCGCCACAATGAGAGGACGTAGTTTTAGGAGAGTCAAGGAGGCACTGCTCTTGTTGAACCTTTGGTCTTTCTCTCGATGTTCTGCGATGGTGTTGATGTTAGTGCCAAGAGGAAGACCGCCGTCGCCACGGACGCAGCCCAAGCCCCAAAGCAGGCGAGCCCCCCCCCCTCGCCTCCGGACCCCCCCTCCAACAAGAAACGACCCTTCCCTGGTTAGCTGATGTTTATTTTGCGAGAATTTTGAATTTTGAAAAGTATATTATTGGTGTAGTATTGGGAGTTTATAGTTTACTGGTGGACACTAGGGAGGCACTCCCACATTTTTCTTTGCGCTAAGGGAAACCACCTAAAATCTTAGCAGAGTGGTTTGAAGTTAAGAAAATATATATTATAGTAAATAATTCTAAATTTTGAAAAATAATTTGGAAGAGTTAAAATTTAGTGGAATTATCGAAATTATCAGCTTTATCTTGTTTCCTCGTCTTCTTCTTTCTTCTTCATGTTCTTTTTAAGCATTTGTCGACTACCTGCCCTATTTATACATAGAACACGTCATGGATAAATGTATATATAAGGCAGGTAGTCGACAAAATTGCCAGTCTCAAGACAACCCTTAAGGATGCCGGATGCAGTCTCTGGCGAAACGTCGGGGAACTACAAGCCTCAAGACCACGGCCAATAGCCCGGAAATCTTCTACAAGATCATCATGATTTAAATTTGTTTATCGTCGCCGCAGCCGGTAACAATATTTTAAAAGTAATACCATTATGTTGTTCATCCCTGTATTTTTTTGAGCAAAAGGAAACTCAGAAAAATGTTGTAAGACAAGATAGAGATGGAGCTAGTGGCGTTATGAATTCCACAAGGTTTGAGAATGCATGTCTTAACGTAGCAGACAATATGCGAGGTGGCCACAAATCCTGAACCTTTTTTATATTACGGTATGCATATAACGCTATACGTTAAAATCAACATTAAATCTTGTCTATGCGTTGCAACCAGCTTTATAGAATCATTAATCACGGGAACGCAGCCATATTGATTCCCACACACACCACGGTAGCCAAACAACATTTTCGCATTCATTACATCATCGCTACAGGCGACTTTTTACTTTGCTTTTCTCTGTTTTGATCATGGTAAAAACTCATCACTTTGACAAAAGGACTTCTTCTTCGGCTTTCCCCCACTTATAGGTTTGCCGTCTTCAGTTTCCATTTATCTCTATCATTCCAATCTCCCATCATCCATTATGGTTCTGACGTAGGTTTTCCATTTCCATCTTGGTCTGCCACGTATATTTCTTCCTGGGGGTGACCATTGGTATATATATTTTTGGCCATCTTTCATTTTCCATTCTTTGTACATGGCCAAGGACTTAGGCAAGAATATAATAATACACTAACTGACTCATTAGCACTATCGGACCAGTAGGTTCATGGCCGCGCGGACATAAGCTGTCCACACTTTCATATCCTGTGCTAATGTTGTCAATCATCTCCTCTGCAATCAATTTCCCTCAAATCATAGTTAATGTTATTCTCCCTTGTCATTCTTGGTATACCAACTGTGATTTTTCCCTCTGATTTTCTTATAAGAAGTTTCCATGCCCCACTCTCATTCCCCATTCGTGCCACATGTCCTGCCCATCGCAATCTAGTAGGTATAACTTTTTTTATTATATCTGGTTTCTTATAAAAATCATGTAGCTCATTGCTATGTTAGATGTTTCCATTTGCTTGTCTGCTCATCACTATCCAGCTGTCGTAGGAATAGATCTACAATAGATCAGGTATTTTAATATAAGACAATTTTAAAAAAGAGAGGGGAATACAACAGTACTATACATCAACTATATGTAGACTTGAAATAAACATATACTATTCAATTAAGAGGGAGTAGTCATGTAGATTAGATTTAGATTAGATTTATTTAGCCTGGTGGAGTTAAGGCCATGTGGCCTTCTCTTCCACTCACCAGGACAAACATATATTACATCAGAATATAACAATCTTAATTAACTCTAATATTAAATACTAAGTAAAAATTTGATCAAAAAGATATCTAATATATTACGATCTATAATACAACCAGTTAATGTTAGTTAAAATTAAGACTAAAACTAATAATAAAATGTATACAAGCAAGACATATTAAATTGTCCCTGTCTAGCTGCTGGAGTATGAAATTCCTAAAAAGTTAGTTAGACTTAGTCTATTGAAATGTGTATAAATGATACAAAGAGTAGGGTGCATGCAGGCAAACAGTTTTCAGATACTTTTGAAATTATACAATGGCTTAACCAAGGAGATGCACTATTTTCTCTACTATTTAATTTGTAATCAAATCTTTAGATGATGAAGATCCACAACTCATTGGTACTAATACATAGGTAAAGCTGTTATTTTATGCTGATGATGTAGCGATAGCGAAGAGTCGTTGAACTGAAAATATATAAAACTGTCATTCTTCCAGTTATATGGATGCGAAACATTCACTCTTACTTTAAGGGAGGAGAAACTATTACGAATAATTGAGAATAAAGATCTTAGAAAATTCGTTTGCCCAAAGACTGATGAACAGACAGGCGAATGGAAGAGACTACATAATGCACATTCATATACAGAAAATGTTAAACTACTATTCTAAAATATAATTTATAATTAATACAAGTCCCGAGTCTGAAGATTTTCAGGCTCGTAAAAGATCCTTAAGCCTGAATGAAAAGGCCTCTGAGCAAAATTTACCGAAATTACCCGTCCTAGTATTACCTTGGTTTCCTAGATGTCAGTATGAGGCGGAACGCTGACCACGGACCACTCAAATGACATCTGTACGAAAACAAGTGTAACTAAATTAGTATGGTTAAAATCCTTCCCTGTAGGGAGAGAGCGCCTAAATCTTTGTTAAGGGAAACATGGGCTTATAAGATACAAGAAGATAATATAAACTAAATAAGAATATCAAATTAAGTACAGAGCTATATAATCTTCATAGGAAACCAGATATGATAACAGTTAAGTCTCAGAGATTGCACTATGCAGGGCATGTGGCACGAATGGAGAATGAAAGAGGGGCATTAGAACTCCTTACAGAGGGACAGCGACCAGTAGGCAGTTCAAGAATGAGAAGGAAGGATAACATAAACCATACTTTAAAACAATTATATTATACAGAGGATGATTGGAAAACTTTTAGCTCAGGATATCGATGTACGGAGAGCATATGTCCGCGCGACCATAAACGTACAGATTCGATAGTGCCAGAGAATTAGAATAATTTTCGAAATTTGGGTTGTAGATAAATCTCCGCTCCTAAAACGTCCGATTTCTTACTAGATCTTACTTTTTCTAATTGATTGCTTATGTTGGTTTTGGTTTGCTAAGACAGTAGCCGAGTGGTAAGTCTTGCTCAGAGCTACGGGATTTGCGCTGGTTCGAGTCCCCATGGGGGAAGATATTTTCTCATGGAATTTCGGCCAGTATGGTACCGGTGTCCACCCAGTATCGTGAGGAATTTGGGTAGTTACAATAAGTAGCTACTCTAGGTTGAAAAGACCAGCCATAACGACTGGGAGACCCGCCATGCTGCCCACATGTCAGCATTACACTGGCGAGATGATCTCTACCTCTGTGATTAAAACATGTGGATGTGAGGCCAGTAGCCGGCTGGTAGGCCAAGGGCCTATCGCGCTTGGAGTTATACAAGGATATATACTTTGTTTTACTGTCAAGGAAGTGAAGAATAAGGAAAGTAAGCAATGAGTGAAGTGAGAAAAGCAGAGAAGACACTGAAATGATGCGCGTGTATAGGAGTTGTGAGAACACAGTTTACAGGCAGGTTGTGACAAGTTTCAGTAAAGTTAGAGACTACATTACATTTCCTGTGATGCAAAGACGTTAGATTTCAAAGACAAGACGATGATCGATGACATTTTATGTTGAACGTGTGTAAAGTTGAGCAGGGGGCTTTGTTTGACGAACACATTCATGTGGATAATCTGCTCGTCCCACTGGAAAATACCTTCTCATAGAACTTGTTGCAGGAATATACTCAACAAATCTTTTCTCAACATTATATTACCAATTTGTAGCTTACATTTGTCCTCAATAACCGCCTTTTTTTTTTGTAAGTTAAAAACAATATATACATATTAGGTGGTTCTATGACATCATGTCACCTATATAAATACAAATAAAAAACACACAATTTGTTGTTGCAGTACGTGAATAACTACTACAACTACTACTACTAAAATGGCGTAATCCAATGTCGAGTCTTAACCTCTTCTTTGCTAGTAGCTACTGGACCAAGTTAATTTAGTTACGCTTATTTCCCTACATACATCATGAATGATATGCTTAACAAATCGAACCAATGAGACATCTAGCAGGCAACTAGGATGTCATTAGGACGATGAGGTCTGTAAATTTTGTTTAAAGGTCTCTATTATTCAGGCTTAAGGATCTTTTACGAAGCTGAAAATCTTCGGACTCCTACTGGAGGACTTGCTCCTTGGATTTTTCCATCCTAAAACAAATTCAACGACCCCGGCCGGATTTGAACATGAGACATGTGAAGTTACCTGAGAGGAATATCATCATCATCACCAGCCGCTGACGTCTTCCTAGAACCAAACCCCATTTCTCTCTGTATTGATTTTTTTTTCAAAAAAATGTAAGAAATACCTCAAAATTAAGTGAGAAGTAGAGCTCAAAGTAACCTAAAGTCACCACATTTGCAATGTAAAATATGTATTTGCCATTGCACAGAGAGTGTAGTTAACTTATCACAGAAACCTGCTAACAAACAAGTGAATGCTAAACTAATATGGTGCCCATTTTCTCATCCTAACTTGCACATTAATGTAGGTGTACTCATGGGAAAGAATCCCATTACATGTAAGTAAACATGTTGGAAATTGACTCAAACGGGAGTGTGTGTTATCACATGGGCCAACATCATGCTAGCTAATTTTTTTTTCGACCGAATATTCACAGATGGCAAGATGACATAAAATAGTCCAATATTTGATTAGGTTGTACGCAGAAATGTTCAATTCCTTACAAAGAAACCTAAAACAGATCAGGGAAAAAACATATAGGCCTACATATATATTAGTCCACTGCTGTGGTCTCGAGGTAGCGTGCTGCCTTGTCACGCAGCGGGCCCGGGTTAGATCCTCGGTCGGGGCAGTTTTTCTGGGTGTTTTTCTCGGGGTTTTTAGTCACCTGTAAGACAAATGTCAGGAAAACTTTAAGGCCCAAACGATCCCCGAAATCATATGGCCATCATCATCATCCTTCACCGGTGTGGAGAGCAATGGGAAGCTACCACACCTACAATTTCCTAGTAAAGCTGCAAAGCATAGCATGAAAATGCTGTGATTTCAGTGAAAGACTTGCCCTCGGGCAGAATTACTATGGATGGATATATATATATATATATATATATATATATATATATATATATATTACATATTTTTTATTTATTTATATACAGATTTATTTATATACAGATTTTTAATGTTTACACATCTTTCTGTGCCTAAAGTTTTATTTCCCTTCTCCACTCGTCTCTATCCATCCACTCCATGTCCTCCAGTTCTCTTGTTCTCATTCCAGTTCTTATTTCTTGCATCCACGAGTTCCAAGGTCTTCCTTTCTTTCTTCTTCCAGGTGGACAACATTCCAATGTTTACCTGGGTAACCTTTCTTTTTGCATCTGTTGTGAATGTCGATACCAATTTAATTGCTTAAATCTTATATAATCTACTATTGAATATCTAATATTGATTTCTTCTCGTATGACAGTATTTCTTATTATTTCTAATTTTGAGCATCTTGCTGCTCTCCCTATGAAATCCATTTCCTTCGACATAAGTTTTAGTTTTGAGTTTTGTTGAATTTCCAAACTATATATGTTCACATACAGTCTAGGATTGAAAGAGAGATATGGATCGTTGGCTTAGGTTGGGGGCATGGAAATTTCCAAAAAAAATCGACGATTACGAAATGTGATTATGTCTAATGTGCGGGAACTCTGAAGATGAAGTAGGAAAATGCAACGATTTGAAATATTAAAGGTGTCAGTTGTTGCCGGAAGAATTTCTAAATTAAATTCTTGATGGATTGGCATAAAACAGTTATATTATATGAATGCGAAACAATGACTCTTGCTTTAAGGAAGGAGAAAATATTACGAGTATTTGACAATAAAGTTCATAGGAACATTTCTACATCAAAGAGAGATGAACAGACAGGCGAATGGAGAAGATTACGGTAAATAACAGTGAACTACACGATCTTTATGGGAAACCAAATATCATAAGAACAGTTAAGTCTCGTAGAGTGCGATGGGCACGGCATGTAGCACGATTGGGGAATGAGAGAGGGGCATGGAAGCTTCTTGTAGAAAAATCAAAAGAGAAACGCCCAGTTGGTACAGCAAGAATGAGGTGAGATAATAACATTAACCATGGTTTAAGGGAATTATGTTATACAGAGGATGTTTGGAAAATATTAGCTCAGGATAGGGATGTATGGAGAGCTAATGTCCGCGCGATCATGGACCTATGGATTCGATAATGCCAGTTAGTTATTTGTTTACAATACGTTGGCATGCAATGATTTATGGCAGACAAAGAAAATTGGATAAACATGAAAATATTTCTGGACAAGACACGGAAAATAAAAGCAACACTATTCGAGAAAAAATAAATATGTTAAGAAAGTGTAAGTATTAATATAAAATAATAATTCGATGTTATGCATCAACCGCTAAGTAACGTTAAAAAATATTTTGAATCCATCGGTTACACTGGCTCATTAAGTAAGTGTACCCACACTGTCAGCGCCAAATCTTTAAATATAGCATTATTATTAAAGAACCTTTGCACGTATACATTATTATTATTATTATTATTATTATTATTATTATTATTCTTAATATTCTTATTATTATTATTATTATTAATATTATTAAAGACAAATGTAAACGCCATCAGCCCTATGCTCTGCAACATACGGTTATGAAATCTAATCTTCATGAATGCTAATCTAAATTTTGCATCATATAGGCAAACACCAAATGTTTCCGCTCCAGATTGTTGATGAATAACTGTCAAACAAGGAAAATATCTCGCAATATCCAGTATTGTTAGTTTGGCGCTACAATAAATAGTGGAGCTTGACTTAAACTTTAAACGTATTTTTCTAGAAACATAATGGCGCATACCCGGATGATGCATAATGCCGTCAAATTCTGCTCCATTCCATTAACACAGTATATGCTCTCACCTTAGAGGTACCCTTATTTTTACGTGCCCTGGCTTCACAGTGGTACGAAGTGTCGATAGAGGAATTTTAACTGTGGATCTCACACGAATGAATAATCAGCTCATGTCAAGGCCTCCTCCTAGACCACACAACTTAAGACGAAACACATTCACACACACACTCATTCATACTAAACATGGCGATTATGATAATGATTATTACGATGGCCAATCAGTCAAATGTTGAAACTTAGCCTCTCCTTTGTTAGGAGTTACCAGACCAAGTTAATTTAGTTACACTTATTTCCCAAATATGTCATGAATGGTATGCGGTCATCATACCGACACAATGAAACATTTAATAGGCAACTGAAATTAATACCCTAGGATGAAAACGTCGGTAAATTTTGCTTAGAGGCTCTTTTATAGGCTTAAGAATCTTTTACAAGCCTGAAAATTGTCATACCCGGGGACCCAAAACTTAACGTCCCTCCTGGAGGACATCCTAAAAATAATCCATATATCGCGCCCCGGGGTTTAACCCACGACCCTCGGGACCAGAGACGAGAAACACAACCACCGCTGATACATGAAACACTGTCTTCCATTCTTGTATCGTACAATATTTTACATCTATGATTATAAGAAGAGTTTCAATCTTTGATGTGCAACATTGGCACACGCTGTGTAGAATCTTTTGATTCGTCAAATTGGTGAAGTTTTTCTTGCAGACATTAATTATAAGATGAAGAATAAATTGAGAAGACGAAGGAACGTGTTCGACACGGTTTGGAAATCACGTAGTCCGAACAAGTTTCATTCAAAAGTCAACAAGAATTAATAAAGCATCAGAAGAAAGACATTTCTTTTCCCTCCGGCAGAGGGCACAGGAATCGCAGAAAAAATGTGTGTGGATTGAATATAAATGCGAAATTTCTTTATTCTGTCCTTTTGGGAATGTTGGTACCAACTAAAAGTAGGAAATGTATTATCATATACAAGCGATTTCCTGTATTTTTAATGCTTTAGTCGAAATTTTATGAAATAGTATGACATGTATAACGTGTTTTAAAAGTTCTGGTGAGAAATAAAAATTAATTCAAGCAGGAAATGTATTACTACGCAAATTATTCACAAAATTAAATGTAAGGCAAATTTTCTCTGTTTACTATTTATATTAAGGGGCACGTCGTAGCGTAGTGGTTAAGGCACTGAGCTACAAGCCGGAGGGTCGAGGGTTCAAGTCCCGTTGGGGTCAGGATTTTTAAACTGACCCAAACCCTCTGGCGGCACTATGGCCCTGGGGTCGACTCAGCCTCTAACGGAAATGAGTACCAGACGCTTGTTCTGGGGTAAAGGCGGCCGTCACGCAGGGCTGACAACCCGGCTGACATAAAGTGCCGATTGTCTAGAAAAAGTGGGAGCCTTAACCTCCTACTACCCCAAGGACCTCCGGGTCTGTTGTGGGATCACTTTACTTTTTGCTTTGCTTACTATTTATATTTTTTGTTAAAAATATGAATCTATACTGTTTCGTTGCGAGGAAATAGGAATTTCGGCCGCAAGACAATTTTGTACTAGAGCATGCCATCAAATCTTTAGAGGATGAAGAAGTTCTACAACTCATGGTATTAATAAGCTGTTAGTTTATGCTGATGATGTAGTATTATTAGCTGATAGCGAGGAGATACTAAGGGCCAACACGCACACTCTATTGAGTAACAATTAAAAATTGGGACTGGAAGTTAACATCAATAAAACTAAATATAATTATGATCACACATAGAAATGCATTATATAGTGGAAATTGACAGTTAATTACAAATCAGAGAAATTTTAAAAGTGGGAACACTATTACAAATAGGAATGTGATGCAAAAAGAAATTAAACATAGGCTGAATTCTAGAAATGCATGCTACGCCTAAATGACAAAAGAACTTTACATTCACATACCTTACTATTCCAAATTCTGCACACAAATTTACCAAGTTATTTAACAACACGTTTTCAAAATTTATCGGCTCATCACAATTTAGGAACAAGATCACAAGACTCTTCTTTACTTTTGATACCACAGCACAGGACATGTCTATACTCTGAATCTTACACAATATCTATGACTAGAGCATGGAACTCACTTCCCAGTCATGTCAGGGACTGTCAATCGCTATCATTATTTACATCAAAATTAACTGATATCTTAAGTTCGACACAATGAAAACGTTAATTGCATAACAACTATATAGAGCATTCCATTAATAATCATCTAGGAAGCTACTTACTTTATTTTATATCATTTTAATTTTATTATATTCTATGT
This sequence comes from Diploptera punctata, assembly GCA_030220185.1. Classification (NCBI taxonomy): domain Eukaryota; kingdom Metazoa; phylum Arthropoda; class Insecta; order Blattodea; family Blaberidae; genus Diploptera; species Diploptera punctata. The sequence goes on along the minus strand of JASPKZ010003823.1, from coordinate 1,095,861 downwards.
TTTTGTTAGTATTAGCCAGTATTAGATCACATCATCATTGTATTTTGTTTAGTCTGTATTTTAATAATATCTTAAAATTGTAAGATATATGTAACTTTTGTATAATTCTACTATTCGCTGGTTGAGTGGAAGAGAAGGCTTTATGACCTTAACTCTGCCAGCTAAAATAAAGCATTAATATTATTATTATTATTATTATTATTATTATTGTTATGTTATTGTTATGTTATTGTTATTATGTTATTCTTATTATGTTGTTATTATATTGTTGTTGTTATTATGTTGTAGTTGTTGTTATTATGTTGTTGTTGTTGCTGGTGTTGTTGTTGGTGTTGTTAGTTTTGTTGGTGTTGTTGTTAGTGTTGCTGTTGATATTGGTGTTGTTAGTGTTGTTGTTGGTGTTGCTGTTGATATTAGTGTTGTTAGTGTTGTTGTTAGTGTTGTTGTTGTTAGTGTTGTTGTTATTATTATTACAATTATTATTATTATTATTACAATTATTATTATTATTATTACAATTATTATTATTATTATTATTATTATTACAATTATTATTATTATTATTATTATTATTACAATTATTATTATTACAATTATTATATATTATTATTATTACAATTATTATTATTATTACAATTATTATTATTATTATTACAATTATTATTATTATTATTACAATTATTATTATTATTATTACAATTATTATTATTATTATTACAATTATTATTATTATTATTACAATTATTATTATTATTACAATTATTATTATTATTACAATTATTATTATTATTACAATTATTATTATTACAATTATTATTATTATTATTATTATTATTATTATTATTATTATTATATTATTATTATTATTATTATTATTATTATTATTATTATTATTATTATTATGCAATTCAGGGACTCTTGTCATCCCAACTTCTCTAAAAAAGTTAAACTAAAATATATAAAACTGTTATTCTGTTAATTATGGTATATGGATCTTACTTTAAGGCAGGAAAAAATATTACGAGTATTTGAGAATAAAATACTCATTAAAATTTTTGGACCAAAGAGAGACAGGCGAATTGAGAAGACTACATAACAGCGACCTACATGATCTTTATAACAAAGTAGATGTAAAAAAACAACAGTTAAGTATCGTAGAATGCAATGGGCAGGACATCTGTCACGAATGAGGAATGAAAGAGGGTAATGGAAAATATGTAGGAAGACCAGATAGAAAGCGTCCAGTAGGCGGTTCCAAGAAACAGGTGGGAGAATAACATTAACCATGATTTGAGGAATTATATTATACAGGTGAAGAGTGGAAAATATTAGTTCAGGACAGGGTTATTGGAGAGCTTATATCCGCACGGTCATGTAGCTATGTTTTCGATAGTGCCAGTGAGTTAGTTGTGAAACTTGATAGGCCCTTTATAGATTTTAAAAAATCGGCCGCGGTGGACTAGTGGTTATGCTCCTTGCATCTGGTCCCGAGGGTCATAGGTTCAAACCCGGCCGGTGTCGGTGGATTTTTTAGGACGGAAAATCCAAGGAGCAAGTCCTCCGGGAGGGACTCTAAGCCGTGGGTCCGAGTCTGAACATTTTCAGGCTTGTAAAAGATCCTTAAGCCTGAATGAAAAGGCCTCTAAGCAATTTACCGAATTTTCCCGTCCTAGTACTACTTTGGTTTCCTAGATGTCAGTATGAGGCGGAACGCTGACCACGGACCACTCAAATGACATCTATACGAAAAGAAGTGTAACTAAATTAGTATGGTTCAAATTATTCCCTGTAGGGGAAAAGTACCTTTTTTTCCCTCCTTCTTTTCGTTTACACTGTTTCTCCTTCTTGTTTTCACCTTTTCGTTTTAACTTTTAGTTAACTTTATTTTATTCTCACATGTAAACACAAGGTCAGGACACACACCCAGACCAAAATTGGAGATTTAAAATTCCATACCCCGCCGGGAATCGAACCCGGGTCGCCGGAATGGAAAGTAGGGACTCTACTGACCATGCCATGTTAAAGGAAACATGGGCTTCAAGATACAAGAAGATAATAAAATAATGCATAATTATTACGTAAATCACATCAGAGCATACGTTAGATTTACTGATGGATTTACTTGTCTATGCAGATCGTGTGTGACATACTTTTTTATTTTTTATTTTTAATGGAGTTTTGTACCTTGTACAACGGTAATAAAGTTCCATCCAGCCTCGAACAGAGGTCAGTTAATAGAACGTATTATCTCCATTTAATTTAACGTAACTTGTTTATCGAATCCGCAATCGATTGTAATTCTAACCGATACAAATATTTTACGTCGCGGCTAGATTTAATGGCGGAATAAAACAGTTGAACACACGCTGAATAAATTACGTTAACTCAATTATTAAAATTACTCTGAGAATGTTAATGCTCTCCTGATCCTCTTCTGGTTCGAGTCATTACAAAATTAATAAGGCTACCTCATGATAAATCCATAACTCAACTATCATTAATTACTCTCCTACATCCCTAGGTACCGTATGTGATATATTTGACGTTTAATTATTTTTCTCACTTCGGGAACAATTCCAAGTCACTGTGATTGGTGGTATCACACCTTCAGAGCTTTAAGCTCACCCCCCCCGAAAGCAGTTAAAAAAAAGCCCACTAAATATTTCCTTAGAACGTATAATATAATCGTTGTTTCTTTTTATTCAATGCCCCAGATTGTCAATTCGACATTTCTGGTTTCTCTCCTGGAATTGGCATAATTGTAATCCACTTCTGAAGTTAGGGCGCCTAGAAGGAGTTATGTTACTCCGATGATATGATGGGTGATAAATGGATAAACCTCGGTAAATTTCTGGACAAAACGCGAAAAATAAGGACAACACTCATTCATGAATAAATATATGTTATCAAAATGCAATACCATTAATTATTAACAATTATATATAAATCAATTAGTGTATAATGCTGTTGTGTTATTATTTAATTGTAATATTAATGTGTTGTCTTTATGTAATTGTAATGTTAATGTTTTTTTAGTGTATAATGCTATTGTGTTATTACCTAATTGTAATATTATTGTGTTTTCTTTATGTAATTGTAATGTTAATGTTTTTAGTGTATAATGCTATTGTGTTATTATTTAATTGTAATATTATTATTGTGTTTTCTTTATGTAATTGTAATGTTATTGCTATTGTGTTATTACTTAATTGTAATATTATTGTGTTTTCTTTATGTAATTGTAATGTTAATATTTTTTGTGTATAATGCTACGGTGTTATTATTTAATTGTAATATTTTTATTGTGTTTTCTTTATGTAATTGTAATGTTATTGCTGTTTTGTTTATTTTTCTTTACACTAGTACCAATTGTTACTTTATTGTAACGGACTGTCAACAGCACGTACGGCTTACTGCCCGTGCGACCCATATTTGTAAATAATATTGTAAATATCTTACTTTTTTGTCTAATAAAGTCCTACTGCTACTAAATGATAATGAAGCGCCAGGAGAATTTCTAACCTAAACCTAACCTAATAATAATAATTATTATTATTATTATCGTAAGTATTATTATTGTTATTATCGTATAAAATGTTGTTTTTACATGAAATTTACATTGCTACATTTAATGTATCTTTAACTGTTTATAATTAGTATAGTGTATATCTATATTTGCCAAATATTTATTTGTATTTGTGCTATTTGAATAAAGAAAAGATATTTAACAACAAGATACAGTGGAAAGAACATGTAGAAAGAATGGAAGAAAGAAGATTACCAAATAAAATCTTCCATTATTTTCCAAGAGGAAGAAGAGATGTCGGACGTCCTCGGAAGAGATGGTCTTAGATCTATTAGTGAAGACGGAACAGGCAACTCTTTCCTAAACCAGGAAGTGAAGAAGAAGAAGAAGAAGCTATTTGAATGGAATAGAAGGCATTATGGCCTTAACTCTGCCAGAACAAATAAAACATTATTATTATTATTATTATTATTATTATTATTATTATTATTATTATTATTGTCCACCGCTGCGGTCTCGAGGTAGCGTGCTGTCTTGCCACGCAGCGGGCCCGGGTTCGATCCCCGGTCGGGGCAGTTTTTCTGGGTGAGGTTTTTATCGGGGTTTTTCCTCACATGTAAGACAAATATCAGGAAAACTTTAAGGCCCAAACGGTCCCCGAAATCATATGGCCATCATCATCACCATCATCCTTCATCGGTGTGGAAAGCAACGGGAAGCTACCATACCTACACAATTCCCTAGTAAAGCTGTAAGCATAGCATGAAAATGCTCGTACTTAATCAAATTATAGGTTATTATTACTATTATTATGTCCACCGCTATGGTCTTGAAGTAGCGTGCTTTCTTGTCACGCAGCGGGCCCGGATTCGATCCCCGATCGGGGTAGTTTTTCTGGGTGAGGTTTTTATCGGGGTTTTTCCTCACCTGTAAGACAAATGTCAGGAAAACGTTAAGGCCCAAACGGTCCCCGAAATCATATGACCATCATCATCATCCTTATCATCATTATAATCATCATCATCCTTCACCGGCGTGGATAACAACGGGAAGCTAACACACCTACAATTCCCAAGTAAAGTTGCATTATTATTATTATTGGATTACTATTATTATTGTAAGAACTGGAATGAAAACAAGAGGACTGGAGGACACGTGATGGATGGATAGGGGCGACTAGAGAAGGAAAATAAAACTTTAGGCACAGAAATATGTGTAAACTATAAAAATCAGTACATAAATAAAAAAATGTATTATTATTGTTTGAATATGTTTTGTTCTTTTCTTGTCATATGTATATTGTATAGCTTGTGCATATTATGTTTTATTAATCACGTTGTAGATCATTCATAGTTGTTAATATCTGAATAATTTAACTGTGGCGAAGTAAAAGAAATGATTATATTATTTTTAGTCTGATCATCTTACCTCAATGTTAATGTTTATTTGTTCTTGGACATATTTCAAAACAATTCTGTGTTATCGTCAGCTAACGATAAAACAGAATTGTTGTGAAACATGTCCAAGAACAAATCTTCATTAATATTGAGGTAAGATGATCAGACTAAAAATAATATAATTAAAATAACCTCAAAATATCACTTCCTAAAATTAAATATTAAAAGAGATGACCTTACGGTCTTAACTCCATCAGGTAAAATAAATGAAATAAATAAATAAATAAAACGTGAAATAAGCAGTATTTACATTCTGGCATCAATTAACGGACAGAAAGTTGGTTGAGACCAAATATATAATATATGATACCTTGCATAAAATCCCCTTAAATGCCCTCCTAAAAATTGTTTTTGTTTCTTGAAAATTTGTTATTTTGATCCCGAAGAACCCATTAAGTTACCGTATATTCTCTGCCTTTAGTCCTGAGGGTCGTGGGTTCAAAATCTGGTTAGCGTCAATGAATTTGTAGTAAGGAGAAACCCAATTGTCAAGTCCTCCGGGAGGGACTTAAGCCGTGCGTCCCAAGTTTGAAGATTTTCAGGCTCGTTAAAGATCCATATGCCTGAATAAAGAGGCCTCTAAGCAAAATTTACCGACATCAACGTCCTAGTAATACCTTTGTTGCCTGTTAGATGTCTCATTCGGTCGGTGTGTTGACCGCAGGTCTTCCATGACATCTCTGAGGAAATAAGGTAACTACAAAAATTAACTGGATCTATTAATTCCTTACAAAGGACAGGCAAAGGGCTACACCATTTTAGATTATATATCACACCAAGCAGCAGGTTTTTCCACGGTTTAAATATTAAGGTCTACATTTCGATCACAGCTGAAAGATGGAGTATATGTTTTCACCTGGAGACGGTCATGTAGAAATACAGTAGAATATGTGTAGAACTTCACAATAACAATGATTTTTCAATAACTGCCATCCTTCATTGAAATGTATAGTGACTTTAGAGACATCCTGTGTAATTACTGCATTCAATACTAAACAACACAGTTCAGGATTGTTGCTGTAACCCAGACCATTTAATAAATACTCACTAGATGCGAAAAAATGCCCCGCCCTTCCTTATTCAACCCTACGTCTGTTAGGATTTCACTTGTCAGTTGTGTTATTTCATTGGGAGTGCGTCTGTAGGCGGGTAGGAGGGGGGACCACCTTTTCACACCTACTGAGCACTTATTAATAGACCTGCTGTAACCAGACGGTACACAAAACTATTGTAACGTCCTTCCCTCTAACGTCATGTAAAATTATCGCATCAACCATACGCTGATGTCGTGTTTACGAGGGAATTGTTCTATCTGTAGTGATAAGTGATTGGAGGACATAGGTTACTTAGAACAAAACACTCAAACAACATCCCTGAACAGCAGCAAAATTTGTCAGTACAGTTCTGTTCCACCACTCTTTTATGTTACTATGACTATTTAACTCATGCCCCAAATGGTAGTCAATAACCAATCACATTTCAATTTATTTTATTTTACAACCAATTACAATCGGGTTTCACCTCGCTCTTTATCAGCTCATGCTTTTGTGATAAAGTAAGCTCCTCCTTTTTAATATTCTGAACAGCTCAGAGGATTATTTTTCTCCAACAAATACATTGAATATAGCAAATAATGAACAGATTCCTTGATTTAACTAGGTTGTTCACTAACAAAACAAATGAATAATCTATAATGTTGATTATAATATACAGTTTGATGTGTTTCATTATTTCTCTACTAGGATGCAATCTTACAATATTGCGATCCTATTTGGTAATAAATAACATGATCAAGTTGCAGTGAATATACAGAATCTCACATTTCTGATTTGTTTCCAAATATCACCGTTTACATTAAATATATGAATATTTTAAAATACCGGTAACTATGTTTAAATAATGATTTTTGAGTAAAAAGCTTAATTTTATTCGTTAAATAGTCCTAACAAATACCAATCTTGATTTCCCAATCCTGTAGATAAATTGACACGTCACTTCGTGACTCGTGAATATATATTGATAATTTGGAAATCACTCGTGACATTACTTATGATAAACTTGAAGAAACAAAAATTATAAAGAGGCGACAGAAATGTATTTTTTAAGTGTGTAGTTACGAAGTTTGTCTTCGAGTTAATTTCCTTGGCGGGAGTTGTGCTTTCCTTTTGCGTTCCAGCTAATAATTAACGCGCAAACAAATTAACAAACACCTGCAGCAACTTGTGGTCTCAAAATATTTCAACTTAATCTTCTGTTACAAGACACGTTGTACCAACCTTTGTTAACTTTACGTACAACTTTCCTCGAGCTTGATTAAAAAAATCTCAGCTGTATCAGCACTTCTAACTAACTAACTAACTAACTAACTAACTAACTAACTAACTAACTACTCGCAAACTACAATTTCTTCTTCTTCTTCTTCTTAAACTGAATTTGTAGGATTTTCATCCTGTTTATTACCAAAATCACTCCTCGGAGGAAGACGTATTGGATGTGCATTCACTCTATCCATCTCTTGGCTGGTCTTCCTCTTGTTCTTCTCCCGTCCATTGGTCTATCTTCTTTAGCTCTTTTTGCAAGTCGGTTTTCTTCCATTCTTTCTATATGACCCACTTCAAGGTGTATCTTATACATTGCTCGCAGTCCCAAGGATCAAGTCTCGGATCAAAAACTACAAATTAAGATATTAAAATAAAATCCTGGCAGGTGTTTTCGTCTTAACTAGGTAAATTTGTTAAAAAAACTTTTAAGTACTGTAGACCATTCGGAAACTGGCTTCCATCATCAGCAGAATGATATGCGCTACTAATATTTTTGTTGTTTTGTGACGCTGTTGGCATCAAAAACCTTCCAGTGTCGTCGGTAGCTATTTTTATTACTATTTACCTCAACGGAACTTTAATATGAATTTTATCAGTATTGACTGCACGTAACTCATTGACATTATCGAACCAGGAGGTCCATAGCCGCGAAGAAATAACCTCTTCAAACATCCCATATTCTGAGTTAATGTTTTGCAATCATTCCCTATATATTTCATCTCCCTCAAATCATGGTTAATGTTAATTTCTCATTTCATTCTTGGTCTATCCACTGGATTCTTTCCCTATGCTTTCGCCATTAAAACTTTAAAGAATGATAATGCTCTGGAAATCGATGATTTATCAGGGAAATTCTAAAACATATGTGGTGTCATTCTATGATATAATAACAATTTTGAAAACAAATTTTAATAAAGTTTTTAATTGGAAGTTACTCGTAAGCTTGGGCGTCAGATGCCATTATATGAAACAAAAGGGGGACTAATCTACTAAAAATGTATTCAAAGATTTGCTAATTGTTCATGTTTCGCAAAGTCTAGGACCTTTACCAAAATAAGACAATGAGCTAAAGAGAACAGTAAGATTTCAGAGTATCAAGGATGTTTTAGATAAGGGAAATCCACAATGGACAACATAGGCCTACTTGTTCTGATGTATAATTATAGTTCTAGATCAGTCAAATATATTTTTTTTTCGATAGCGAGAAGATAACAAGGGCCAACACGAACACTCTATTGAATAATTAAATAAAAATAAAACGTAATTTTATTTGATTTTCATATTTATTATATAATTCAGTGACAGCTGTTTCGGTACACTGTACCTTCTTCAGACATGTTAACAAATTATGAATTGTGTTCCAACTAATCTAAGCAACAATACAACAATATTTATTTAATGTTTTTAATTTAACAAAGGGGATTCATTCAAATCAAGTTGAGAATTTAACAGTTTTTTACTACTTTTAAACTTATTAATTTCTACAGCCTCCAAAAGATCTAACTTCTTACCCTTATCACAAATATGTAAAATTTCAAAATTTGGATCGAAGCAATGATTAAATTGGAATAGGTGGTTAGCATAAAATTACGTTTTATTCTTATTTAATTAATAAATATGGATTTTCATCAAGTAAACACCAACTCAATTGATTATCTATTGAATAACATTAGAAATTTAGGCAGGAAATAGGCCTACAAAACAACACCGGTAAATCCGACATATGACTGTAGTGCGGAAACGGTACGTTTCCGGACATGGGTTCCTATTGAAAATATTGTCTATCAGTCCCCTCTACTAGCCCTAGAAGTTTGTAATGTGAATTTCTGAACATCCTGTATGTTTACGAAACATGAACTCTCACTTAAGGGAGGAGAATAGATTACGAGCATTTGAGTTCTTCGGATAATTTTAGGACCAAAGAGAGATGAACATAGAGGAGAATGGAGAAGACTAAATACCAGTGAGCTGCACGATATTTATATGAAACCAGATGTAATAAGAACAGTTAAGTATCTTCGACTGCAATAGGGAGGGCAAATGTCAAGAATGTACGAAAACCGAAGGGAAAGTGCCCAGAATGAGGCGGGAGAATAACATTAACCATGATTTGAGGGAAGTAGATTATACAGGGGATGATTGGAAAACATTAGCCGAGAATAGGGATGCATGGAGGACTTATGTCCGCGCGGCAATTGAACATACCGATTCGATAGTGCCAATGAGTTAGTTAGTTATAATTAGATGTTACTATAATATAGAAAAATAGACTCTAAATTATGGAATTCATATACCTACGTAGTAGAAACAATAATTAAAAACAAGTTTAAGGTGCAGAAAGTAATTAAATATAGGTTAAAACTGGAAATGTATGCTATTATACATTATAGTGACTCTTGTCCCAACTTCTCTCAAAATAACATTAAAATTGAAAATATATAATGACAACAGATGTAACAGTAAATATACGAGACTAGTTCATGATGGAGTAAAACTAAAAATAAACTAATCAGCTATTTACGCTGTGAAAATTGGTAATGAAAACATAACCAAATGTTACTGGCGTGTGGGAGTGAAAATACACATGTCGGATTTAACAGTAGTACCAACCTAGGGACATGAACAAACAATGCAATACAATCACTTTTATGACATTATATTTAAGTGCTTAGTGTTGCCAAATAATATTATCGGATTAGTGATTGTAATCAGGAAAATCAGATCATATGTTGAACTTTTACATTAATTTCTCATCGCTTTATTACTATACAGAATGTTATTTACCTTGCAAGGGTTGAAAGCGAGGCTTTTAAAGATGAAGTGAGAATTATACCTAACTAACTGTAATTAACTAATTGGCACTATCGAACCCGTAGGTTCACGACCGCGCGGACATAAGCTCTCCATACATCCATATCCTGAGATAAAGCTTTCCAATCATTCCCTGAATAATCTACTTCCCTGAAATCATAATTAATGTTATTCTCGCACCTCATTCTTGGTCTACCAACTGGGCGTTCTCCCTATGGTTTTCCAACAAGAAGCTTCCATGCACATCTTTCATTTCCCATTCGTGCCGCATGTCCTGCCATTACAGTCTACGAGACTTAACTGTTCTCATTATATCTAGCTTCGTATAAAGACCATATACCGGTAATTCACTATTAAGTAGCCTTCGCCATTCACCTGTCTGTTCATCTCTCTTTGGTCTTTATTCTCAAATACTCGTAACCTCCTTTCCACCCTTAAAGTAAGAGTGTATGTTTCACATCCATATAATGTAACTGGTAGAATAACAGTTTTATATATTATCAGTTTTTTTTTAGAGGAGTTGGGACGTCAAGAGTCTCTGTAATGCATAATAACACGCATTTCCAGAATTGAGTCTATATTTAGTTTTTTGTGCATCTCATTCCTATTTCTGATTATTGTTCCTAGGTATTTGAATTCAGCCACTAAATACATAATTTTATGAATTTGTTAAAAATATATCGGATGCGAAACTTGGAGTTTTACTTTAAGGAGAAGAGAATATTACGAGTACTTGAGAATAAAGTTGTTAGGAATAGAGATGAAAAGACAGGCGAATGGAAAAAACTGAATAACAGTGAGCTACATGATCTTTATAGGAAACCAGATATATTAAGAACAGTTAAGTCTCGTAGACTGCGATGGGCATGAGGTATGATACGAATAGGGAATGAAAGAGGGACATGGGAGCTTCTGGTAAGAAAACCAGAGGGGTAATGTCCAGTTGGTACACTAAGAATGAGGATGAAATGAGAATTATTATTTTGTTAAGCCCTTGCCGGGATTAGGGCGTTCCCTAATGGCAACTTATTGACAAGTTAATTTAGTTAGGATATTCTCATTCAGCCATAGATATTAACGAGTTATGGGAGGTGGTCCTAGCGCCTCGATGAGACATTTAGGGTTGATTTCACCAACAGAGGTAACTGCATTATGCCAGTTTGCCATATGTATAATGCATAATAATGTTACCTCTGTTGGTGAATCTGACCCTTAGTCGGTAATTAAGGTGTTACTGGAAGGGAAACTATCGGTAATTTTGCACAGAGCCTTTATTATTCAGGCTTGTTATTATTTTACGAGCATGAAAATCTTCAGACTGGGGACACACGGCTTAAAGTGACTCCTCGAAGATTTGTTCCTTGGTTTTTTCCATCCAAAAAAATCCATTTTATTAATTTAATTGGTTAGTTTATTATCTTAATTTTTAAAATTATTTTGTTGGGGTGATATGACGTATTAGTTTATGTTTTATTTGGTGAATTATTTTAAGGAATTAGGCAAAGGTTTATTCGCGACGACCGCATCCCTCGGAACTATAGGCAAGGAACATAACCAATAAATACATATATTTGTGCGCAAAATAAAATTAATATGTTTTTCTTCACTTCTTAGTTTAACTTCTCATTTTTAGTTAAAAACATCTAGCTACCTACTAGATATCTAATTGAGTCGATATGTTGAGCACATACCATTCATGACATCTTAGGGGGAAAAAACTAACTCTATTTCACTGGCATTAAAGAATCCCTTAGGTTCGTGGCAGTGCTGACATAAGCTCTCCATACATCGTTATCTTGAGATAATGTTTCCCAATGATCCTCCGTATAATATATTTTCCTCGAATCATGGTTAATATATTCTCCCAACTCATTCTTCGTCTACCAACTGGGCGTTGTTCCTATGGTTTTCCTACAAATACCTTCCATACCCATCTTTCATTTCCATTAGAGCCAGATATCCTGCCCATAGCAGTCTATACCCCTTAACTGTTATTATATCTGGTTGTTATTTCCTAGGAAAATACTCAGTTCGCAGTAAAATTATTATTAATCATAAAGTATTAGAACATACTATCACATTTAACTACCTCGCATATCAAGTTACATACGAAGAGGAAAAAGATTTTAGTCAAACAATTATAAAATTTAACAGAGTAACAGGAATTATAAATAATATTTTCAAGCCAAACACAGTACAGCAACACACACGAACTAGAATTTATAAAACACTGGCCAGACCCATATTATGTTATGGCAGTGAGGCCTGGACAATTCGCAGTGTAGATGAACAAAGACTAACTGCGGCAGAAATGAAATTTATGAGACATACTGCAGATTACTCTAGAACAGACCATAAAAAGATTCTAAGATTCTCAAAGAATTACAAAGAGAATCAATCATGGAATATGTGCAAAAATACAGAAACGACTGGAATTCTCTAGTAAGAAGAATGAGCAGAACAAGAATACCACGTCAAATCATAAATTACCAGCCACCAGGCAAGAGATCATTTGGCTGACCCTTCAAACTTTGGATTGAGACCGTAAACAGACCGCTAAGGTCTATCACATGAAAGGAAGAAGAAGATATCTGGTTTCCTAGAAGGATAATGTAGCTCGCTGTTATATACTCTTCTCCATTAAACTATTTATTCATCTCTCTTTCGTCCAAAAAAATACCTAAGAACTTTATTCTCAAATATTCGAAATCTTTCTCGTCCCTTAAAGTATTGTTGTTGTTGTTGTCTAATGTGCTGCATCTAACACTGACGTCGTTAGCAGTCTTGCTCTCCAATACTTTGAGGTCCTAGAATCTTCATATTTGACAGCAATACAGTTGTTTAGATGACCTTCATCCATTTCTTCATCAGGGTGATTGCATAAAATGCATTTCGGAGAAGGCAGAACATTGATTTTTTAAAGGTGTTTTGTCAGACAGTCGTAGTCCGTTGTTATCCTAAAATGTGCTACTTCTGTATCTCTTAGTATGTTCGGTATATCAGTATGTTTTATTAGGCATTCCCATTTTTTTGTTTCTGGCCACTGTTTAAAGTCTATTGTCATTCATAATTTTGGATTTTAACTTTATGTGGCGTTTCACTGAGGAGGAAGGTGTTGGTTTAGATCTAGGCATTTGCTCAATGCGAGATCCTTTTTTGGCGAGGAGATCGGCTGTTTCATTTCCGGCAATCCCACAGTGGGAGGGTAGCCATTGGAGGACAACTTCTTTACCACAGTTTTGCAGGTCAGTAATAATGTCATAGAATTCTTTACAATCAAAACTTTTTGGCCAGTAAATTGCCTTTATAGCTGCTGTGGAGTCACAGAGGAGCACTAATTTGGAAAACATGGTTTTTAGTGTTAACAGGTTTTGGGGAGATGCTTTTATAGCAGGATTTCACCATCAAAATTTGTTCTTCTTCGTCCGGCATGACAGTAAAACGAAAAAAGGGAGCGTGTTCCTCCTGCTCCGGCACCAATTTCAGCATTTGTGAGTGAGCCATCAGTGAAGACGTGCAGCCAGTCTTCTGTAGGATATCTGGTGTAGATAGTTTCTAAGGTTTTGATTTTAAGTAATTGGCATTATGCTCAGATTTTTTGTGATATTTGCATTTATGTCTAAGACACAGGGCTTAAAATGTAGGGGGTTTATTATTGGTAAGAAGTTTTCTCTATTTGTCGGAATTTCAAATTGTCCCTTAAAGTAATAATCCATAATTCTCATCCATATAATATAATTGGGAAAATAAGAGTTTTATATACTCGTATTTTCACTTTAATGTTTTTGAAAGAATTTGGGATGAGAAGAGTCTTGTAGCATGCATTTCAAGAATTTAGGGTGGGCCTATCTTGTGCATCCACATTCTTATTTGTAAAATTATTGTTCCTAGGTATTTGAATTCAACCATTTCTTCAAAATTTCCCTCATTTGTCATTATCTATCCATTTCCATTACATAATATATGCCCATGTTTGAACATAAATTATTTTTATTGATGTTAACTTCCAGTCCCAATTTCTTAGTGTTACTAAATACAGTGTGAGTCTTGGTCCATAGTATCTCCTCGCTATCGCCTAATAATACTACATCATTAGCATACATTAAAAAATACATATTAACACCATTGATTTGTAGGCCTTCTTAAGCCTCTAAAGTTTTCATGGCATAATCTAGTACAAAATTGAATAGTAGAGGAGGTAGTACATCTCCTTGCTTTAACCCATTGTCTTCTTCTCAATCATAATTTGTAGGATTTTCATCCTGTTTATTTCCAAAATCACTCCTCGGAGGAAGACGTATTGGAGATGCATTTACTGTCTATCCATCTCTTGGCTGGTCTTCCTATTGTTCTTCTCTCGTCCATTGGTCTATCTTCTTTAGCTCTTTTTTGTAAGTCAGTTGCCTTCCATTCTCTCTTATATGACCTTTCCAATATTTTCGTCTGTCTATAATAAATTTGGTTATGTTTTGAATATGACATTTGCCCCTAATGTCTCTGTTGTATATCTTATCATATAATGTTTTCCCCTGAAAAGTTCTTAGGATCATTTCATATGTGCTTATTATTTATTTAGTTTTTGTTGTATCAACCCTAGTTTCTGCTTCTTACGACAACTGGTCGAACTATCGTTTTGTATATTCGGGGTTTGCTTTCTATCGAAATTAAGGAAATAGCCAGAAAAAGAAAAGGAATCAAATTTACAATTTTTGAAAAACAAAACCCCTGAATCTTGGAAAACATACACAACAGAATGAAATATAGTAAACTCTAAACGTTATTGGGAAACATAATCTAAAGATATTGAATATGATATATATGGAGGCCAACGAAAAATATGGGAAACGTTAAGAAGAAATAAAATGGAAATTAGCCCATTGTGTGTCTCAAAAGTATCCGAAAACTGTTTGCATAACGCATCCTACTCTTTATGCCATTTAGACGGGATATAAGCGTAACAAAATTAACTTGTACTAGTAACTCCTATCCAGGAGATGCTAAGGCCCAACACTGTGCTGATACGACATTGTAGATGTGTACTATGCACACACAAATAGAACATGATGGAGCCGCCACTGATTGTAACACTGTAGGAAGGAGAAGACATGAAACATGTCAGCAAAACAACAACTCTTACAGGATTTGCTACCCCTTCCCACTTCTTATTCTAATCTTGTATTCCACCGCAGGCAAACCCCAAAAATATTATGGCGTTATCATAAAAGAGACCCCAGGTTTAGTGAAAGTACCTCCTCCATCATTCCTGCTTTCTTTCTTAGACCACCAACCATTTTAGATTTATACGCATGTTCTGAATTTTATATCTGGGATTTCTCCGGAGCAGAGTAAACGCTGCCTTATCTATCAGCTGTCGCATTCATACAGTTTATATTTTGTTAAGTTTGACAATCTGCGATTGTACGTTACAGAAATAAAACATCTCGAAATGTGAAAATTATTGGATATTTTTTATAGATATACCACACTCTTTATAAGAAAACAAATACTCCTAGAAGTTCAGTTGTTTTTGTCATTCTAACTAACTCACTGGCATTATCGAACCAACAGGTTCATGGCCACACGTACACAAGCTCTCATACATCCCTATTCTCAGCTAATGTTTTCCAAACATCCCCTGTATAATCTACTTCCCTGAAATCTTATTCTCCTACCTTTCTTGACCTACCAACTGGGCGTTTTCCCTCTGGTTTTCCTACAAGAAACTTCCATGCACTTATTTAATTCCCCATTCGTGCCACATGTCCTGCCCAAAGCAGTGTATGAGACTTAACTGTTTTATATATGTGGCTTCTTATAAAGACTATTTAGTTGACTTATGTAGTTTCCTCCACTTTCCAAAATAATAATAAAAAATAGATCATCGGTTGATTAATGTCTTGGACATCGTCCAATTCCTAATAGCCAATTTTGTCAGTCCGTCCAATTTCCTGATTGTAATACAATGTAAAAAACCTAATAATAATAATAATAATAATAATAATAATAATAATAATAATAATAATAATAATAATAATAATTATTATTATTATTATTATTATTATTATTATTATTATTATTATTATTATTATTATTATTATTTCATTATAAGAAGCCAGATATAATAAGAAGTTAAGTCTCGTAGAGGGTAGGACATATGGCACGAATGGGGAATGAAAGACGTGCATGGAAGCTTCTTGTCGGAAAAACCAGAGGGAAAACGCCCAATTGGTAGACTAAGAATGAGTTGGGAGAATAACATTAACCATGATTAGAGGGAAGTAGATTATACTGGGAATGATTGGAAAACATTAGCTTAGGATAGGGATGTATGGAGAGCTTATGTCCGAGCTGCCATGAACCTACAGGTTTGATGGTGGTCAGTGAGTTAGTCAATTAATATTATTATTTATTTAGTTATTTAAATTGATAGAGTAAAAGCTACTGTTTAATATTCGATCGGAGAACAAATGACTGCTAGCGTCATTTTAGTAATGTGATAACACACGTTCTCTCTGGAACTAATTGCTAACATATTTACTCGCATACGAGTATAATGGGATTCTATCTCAGGAGTCCACGTACATTAGTGGGCAAGTAAGGGAGAGAAAATGTACTAGTTAGTACACCAGATTAGTTTAGCGTTCACTTGTTTGTTAGCGGTTTTTTTAGAAGTTGGTTACACTCTCTGAGCAATGACTATTGTATAGCTGGTTTAACTAACTAAAAGCACATATCGACCATATCTCAAATAAAGCTCAGCAAGGTATAGCTACATTATATCCGTTTTTCAAGTCGCCGTCACTGTCCCGAAGGATCAAGGTCACACTATATGTGGCTGTGATCCGTAGTATGCTATTGTACGGCTGCGAATCTCTGAGTATCCTTGCGAAATGCCACAAAAATAAATTGCAAATATTGCAGAACAAATGTCTCAAAATTATACTTTCGGCCCCGCGTTACACAGGGATAACGGAGATGCACAAGGCCACGAAGGTACCATATATTGATACTATCACAACTGAAAGGTTCACCACCATGCTCCGAAACATAAACGATCATTGGAACCCAACAGTACGCAATATAGGACACCTTCCGCAATGGCGTACCACACATAGAAACATATTCGACACAATAAACCACTCATAGTACTCAGCATGAAGTAACCAAAGTCAGAAAGGTCAGCGCAGATTGGTGTGGCTCATTCCGGTCCTGAAAGGGCCGAGCTCTTCAGCGACACGGTTTTCGATGCCCCAATCAAGCGAGATCTATTTGCCTTGGCATCAAACATCCATATTATATCAATATCAATAGCACATGCTACCATATAATAAATCCCCCAAAGAATCGCCGTGTAGGCTAGGGCCAACAAGCTAAGCCCAATACTGTACACACTCATGCGAATTCGCTATCAAGGGACAAATAACAGTCCCAGTAAAAGGCACACTGGACAGCACAAATAGCTGTCAACAAGAGAGAGAGAGTGGTTTAACTTGGAAGAGAGAGAGAGATGGAGATACAAGGGTAGATCGTTGACCGCTTTAGTCCGATACAAAAGAAACAACCCACCCGGTAGTCAGTTTTCCTCTCCCCCCTTTCTCCTATTAACATCTGGTGAAGAAATCCGACAACACTGGTGAGTTAAACCAGAGAGACTACAAGACATATTTTACATTGCAAATATGGTAATTTTAGGTTACTCTGAGCTCAACTTCTCACTTCATTTTAAGGCAATACTAATTTTAAAAATATATATATATATATATATATATATATATATATATATATAGGTAATTATTCACATGCTGCTACAAAAATCGTGTTTTTTTTTTCGTTTTTACACGCTTTATATTAGCTTGACCTGTATCTATCTATCTATCTATCTATCTATATCTATCTATCTATATATCTATCTATATCTATCTATCTATCTATCTATCTATCTATCTATCTATCTATCTATCTATCTATCTATATCTATCTATCTATCTATCTATATCTATCTATCTATCTATCTATCTATATCTATATATCTATCTATCTATCTATATCTATCTATATCTATATCTATCTATCTATCTATCTATATCTATCTATATCTATCTATCTATCTATCTATCTATCTATATCTATATATCTATCTATCTATCTCTATATATCTATCTATCTATCTACCTATCTATCTATATCTATCTATCTACCTATCTATCTATATCTATCCATATCTATCTATCTATCTATATCTATCTATCTATCTATATCTATCTATCTATCTATATCTATCTATCTATCTATCTATATCTATCTATATCTATCTATCTATATCTATCTATCTATAGCTATCTATCTAGCTCTGTATCTAGCTATATCTATCTATCTATATCTATCGATCTATATATATCTCTCTATATCTATCGATCGGAGATCTAGCGACTCTATATCTATCTATCTATATCTATCTATCTATATCTATCTATCTATCTATCTATCTATATCTATCTATCTATATCTATCTATCTATCTATCTATCTATCTATCTATCTATCTATCTATCTATCTATCTATCTATCTATCTATCTATCTATCTATCTATCTATCTATCTATCTATCTATCTATCTATCTATCTATCTAATGGAATCTAATGGAATCTTTCAACGCGATTTTCACCCACTTAAAATCATTTGATCGACTTGAAACGTTGTATACTTGTAAAGGACCCGTGACAATACAATAATTTCATTTTTTTTCTAAAATCCTGGCCAGAATCATCAGAAAATCAAAAAAGTGTCTTTGTATCTATGTAACGGAATCTTTGAACACGATTTTCACACACTTATAAACATTGGATCGACTTAAAACTTTGTATACCTGTAACGGACCCGTGACAATACAATAATTTCATATTTTGTTTCTAAAATCCTGGCTAGAATCATCAGAAAATTAAAAAAAAAAATCAAAACTGGTATAATAGGTTGCGGACTTGTCGACTTTTTAGTCAATCGTTGTAAGAGCTCAGTTGGTAGAGCGGTGAACTATAGTGATATATCTTCTTCTTCTTCTTCTTCCTTCCAAGTACCAGACCAAGGCCTGTTACGATCCTATAGAAAACTTTCCCTCCAGCGTGTTAGATCCTTCCGGGAAATTCTCGTATAAGACTTGAAAGCATAATAATAGTCCCTTCGATTGGTTGCTGGCCAAAGGAAGGCAAGACCAGTGATGGAGCTGCCATCTTACAGCAGCCCTCGGATGCACTAATAGCGTTGGGGTCGAAAAAACAAGAGTTAACAAAGAGAGGTTAGATAGTAAAGTTAAAAGAGTGCAAAACACAAGTAAGTGGAAGAAATGTTTTGCTCAGCTTGGGCACCTTGTGGTCGCCATTCACATATCCCCTCGATGAGGACCCCTGAGGAGTATAGTGATATATAATTTCAGTAATCCATAGGTCACTAGTTCAAATCCGGCTGGAAGGATTTTTTTTAGAAGAGTATTACCTTTAGCTCATACTACAATAGTATCGAATTTAAATATATTTACATTCTTATCTTATTCTGTAAAATATTAAAACTAAAAAATAAAAAATAAATAATAGTTTTAAAATCTAAAACAACACGCTTTATTAGAAAACCGAACTAAAAAATGAAAAATAGTTTTAGTTTTCAACACGCTTGGGATAAAATTAAAGTGATCAACAAAGAAATCATGTCCAACACATATAGAATAAAATTAGAGTTATCGTTATCAACAAAAAATAATTTTACCATCATAAGAGTGAGGTGCTTTTTATGATTTTTAATAATTATTACTTTTACCAGTACGTGTTTATTATCAAATATATTAATTGATATAGAGCACCCCACACTTTTGATGGTAAAATTATTTTCTTTTTGTTGATAACTCTAGTTTTATTCTATATGTGTTGATTTTTTTGTTGACCACTTTAATTTTATCCCAAGCGTGTTGGAAATTAAAAGTATTTTTAATTTTTAGTTCGGTGTGTAATAAAGCCTGTTGATTTAGTTTTTTTAAAACTATTATTTATTTAATTTGAATTTATGTAGGTGCCATAATTACATAAAATCTCCGCGCCTTCACTTCCATTCAACGAGCATAAATAAATGACTACATATTTACAGTATAAATTATATATACAGTATTCATTATAATGAATTAAAAACATTAAAACTGCAGAGTAAATTTCACGTACATACATTTTATACATTAAACATAACATAATAATAATAATAATAATAATTATTATTATTATTTTTTAAGGATTTTCGCAACATTATAGTAGTTACCCTTCATCCCAAATGCATTTTGCTCTGCTACAAATTTCTATCCTCAGCATCCTTTTCTTTGAGGTCTCTGCTGATCATGTTACTTCTCACTTTATCCATCCACTGTTCCCTGAGTTTCCCCTCCTCCTCCTGCCTTCAATATTCCAATCCAGCATCATTCTTGGGATTCTATTACTTCCCATCCTCATGAGATGCCCTTACTATTTCAATCATCGTTCTGCCATTAATTCTATAATATTATATTCAACATTTATTACCGATTGAGGGTCTTTCCATTTTTCAGCGGTTGCCCTTTTACCAGCCGGCTGCTGGCCCTTCACATACACATGTGTCAATCACAGAGGTAGATGATCAACAGCCAGAGTAGGGGTGACATGTGGTTAGCATGTCGAGTCCCCCAGCCGTTATAGCTGGTTCCTCAACCTGGAGCCGCTACTTATTGTAGCTACCCAATTGCCTCACGATGCTGGGTGGGCACCGGTCCCATACTGGCCGAAATACCATGAGAAAATGTTTCCCCCATGGAGACTCGAACCAGCGCAAGTCCCGTAGCTCTGCGCCAAGGCTTCCTACCTTAACCGCTCGGCTACGGCGCGGGACTTCAACATTTATTATTTCTCTAATTTTCTGCTTCCGAATTGTCTCCCTTTCTTAATTTTCTTGCTGGTCTTCGCCAAAAATCCATCTCTGTTGTCAATCAATGTTTTCCTTGCTGTCTACCTAAAGTCCAGGTCTCTGCACTATACAATGTAACACTTTGTACTAGTTATTTAAATACCAATTTGTTTGTTTTATTTGTAATATTTTTACTCCATATCGTAGAATTTAACATTCCAATTACGTTTCTCCCTTCACTAATATTCTTTTCTCAATTTTACAATAACTTTTCCCGTCTGATTCTAAAGTTGATCCTAAATATTTGAATTTATCAACTTTCTTAATTTCTACATTTTCACATTGCAATTTCTCTCCATTCTCCAGTTCTGTCGAGAGATATTGGATTTTTTAATGTTACTACTAGTACTACTACTACTACTACTACTACTACTACTACTAATAATAATAATAATAATAATAATAATAATAATATAATAATAATAATAATAATAATAATAATAATAATAATACTAACAGTAGTAATACATTTAATTAAACAGGAAACACAAAATTAATACATGTACATTACACATGAAGACAATTATAAAGCTAAAGTAAAACAATTATAGGGCTTACTGCAGTAACATGATAAGCCACATTTTGTTAAGAAATGTCATTTATTACAATGATAGCAAATGAATGTATTGAAATATCCAACAAAAAAAATAATTTATAAGTGCGCCATTGATGAGTTAAAACATGTAGACACACAGTGTATTAAGAACAATACTGGCCAATTAGTATTTATAATTTTTGAAACATTAAAGTTCTTATATCTCAGAAAGAACAGTAT
Organism: Diploptera punctata; assembly: GCA_030220185.1. NCBI lineage: Eukaryota > Metazoa > Arthropoda > Insecta > Blattodea > Blaberidae > Diploptera > Diploptera punctata. The sequence continues at coordinate 1,074,000 of JASPKZ010003823.1, read as the reverse complement.
CTAGATTATCATGTTATTGTCCTAACCCCTTCAAATATAAATTTAGGTTTCTTTTAAATTATGTTATCGTCCGACAGCCCCTGATTTCCTGTGGTAGGGAATTCCAGTTGCGAGAAATGGAGACGTGTAGTGATGAGTTGTTCCCTATGTTACGATATATTAAGCAAGAGATTATGTTGTGATCGTATGTTTAAAGTATGGTTGGAGGATAGATACTGGAAATGAGAGGTTAAATAATTGGGAGTCAATTTATGTAGAGAAATACAATATTCATTATGAGCTGTCATCTAAACTTTACCTATATTCCATACAATGGGCGACCACAGCAATAATTTACTTTAAGAAATCGTTGGGAAGATATGATTGAAAGGTGTCGACCTACTTCGAAAACAAGAAACAGAAAAGAGTGGAGGAAAGTAACTTGAGTAACCTTGGATCTAAAACGAACCCAAGGAACTTAATTGAATTGATTGAGCGCAAATCGAACCCAAGACCTCATGAACTGTATTCAGAATACCATTAAACTAGTAATTTATTATATCTTCTTCTTCCATACCAGTTTTTGGCCCAGAGGCCTGTTACGATGTCATTGATGAATTTTGTATCCAGCGTTTCCTTGGACGGCCCAGAGATTTATTCCTTGTTGGACAATTACGATGCATGGCTTTGGGAACTCTAACTCAACTCATTCGTCGCAAATTATTCATCCTGTTGTTCTGGTATTCATGTATGTACTTAATGACTGGTTCTAAACATAGTTCATTCAATACAAAATCATTGCGTTTGTAATCCCACTTCGTGTAGCCTGCTGCTGTACATCTCATTTCACTAGAAGTTGTAGTAGTAGGACTTCATTAGACAAAAGTAAGATATTTACAATATTATTTACAAATATGGGTCGCACGGGCAGTAAGCCGTACGTGCTTTTGACAGTCCGTTACAATAAAGAAATAATTGCTACTAGTGTGAAGAAAAATAAACAAGTTATCACGCTCTCCTCTCCTTTCCTCAAAGTCCATGCCTCACTGCACATGTATATACAATATATATATAAGAAAAATAAGTGTTTGAATTGGATTCGCCTGGTGGTGTAATGGATAACACGCTGAGGTACAGACTCAGAGTTCCGGGTTCGAATCCCGTCCAGGCATTTATTTTTCTTATCATACCATATATATATAGTAGCGACCCGATAGATAGACGTTTTCCTGTTCGAACGTTCAAATCTCAAATATAAGGTACATTTTACGATAAAATGTCACAAATTAATAAGTTGGTCGCTATATAGCTCCTCAGTGCCATCTGTTGTGACTCAACAAGCGTGCAAAACTCAGTATATCATATTAAAATGAACCACATTGTTGTCGCGCAGAATATGTCGGTAATGCAGATGACTACACGTCTTACATAAAAAATCCTATAACCCGATCGAGGAATCACCTACCGGGTCCAATTGTGAATCTATACCATCCAGGGACCCACTCAAATACACTCAAAAAAATTAATCAAAATTGATCCAATCGCTTAGGCAGTTTTAATTTCGGATTGCAAGTAAACCTCCACTTCTAATTGCCGGATGTCGCTAATTTTTTGACAATACTTACCTCGGTTCATTTTAATATGATATACTGAGTTTTGTTGTCAAACATCGAAAATTATGATCGGTAGAGCGTTTTTTAAATTTTCACTTCAGATGAACTCCTACACCTAATGGTTTCAGAGGACCCAATTGTGAATCTAAACCATCGAGGGATTCAATCAGATACACGTAAAAAATTCATAAAAATCGGTCCAGTCGTTAATAGGCAGTTTTTAATTTCTGATTCCAAGTAAACTTCCATTTCTAATTGTTGGAATTCGCTCATTTTTGGAAAATACTCACCTCGATTTATGTTAATGTGATATACCGAGTTTCGTTTAAAAACATCCAAAACTGTGACCGCTAGAGCGTTTTTTAATTTTTATTTCAGGTGAACTCCTACACCTAATTACTTTAGAGGGTCCAATTGTGAATCTAAACCATCGAGGGACCCAATTAGACACAAACAAAATATTTCATCAAAATCGGACCAGTCGTTTAGGAAAGTAGAGTGATATACACACGTAGGGAAGAATTATATATATATATATATATATATATACAGTAATTCTGTCAGAAGTGGTGGACATATGTATATAATCATTATTATAATCATCTATTCACAGATTTAGGCAACTTGTTGATCTATTTCAGCCTGAATTGAAATTCATCCATAAGTATTATGGCAGGTTGATAGCTTAACATCTGCTTGTGTATCCTGTGATACTCCATTCGATGAACATGTTGCATCCATCTTCAACTCATAATCAGATATTTTGTTTTCTAAAGGTTCCATGTGCAATTCTTCTTTCTTCATCTAGTAGTGTGTATCCTCCGAAGGTATCTCATTTCAGCAGTTCTAAGTCTCTATATATCCTTCTGTTTCAATGTCCATACTTAGCTACTATACAAAATAGTTGGATGAGCCAGTGTTTTATATACTTTTAGTCGTGAATGTTTTTGGACTAACTGTGGCTTGAAGATTGAATTTATTAACCCTAAAATGGACCGGTGCCTACCCAACATGGTGAGCGATTTGGGAAGCTACAATAAGTAGCGACTCCAGGTGGAGAAGACAAACTATAACGGCTGTTACTCCACCTCTGTGAATTACTTTTGTGAATGAATTTACATCCTTTTCTTCCATATCAGATATTGCATTCTAGATATTATATATATATATATATATATATATATATATATAATTTATATATCTGTGTATGTGTGTGTGATATGAAAAAAAACAATAATAAACGTCTTAACAAGGATTTCAAACCCAGATCTCTAAATTTATTTTTCTTAATAAATGTTTGTGCTAGGAGCACAAGTGAACAAGCGGTTATGTCACTAGCGTATAAAGTTAGAGGTTTCCTGTTCAAATCCCGAATCAGGTGTTTATTTTTCTTTTTAAGTCATATTTGGCCGTCATTGCCTAATGTCAAAATTTAATTATAACACACACACACACACATATATATACGTTTATATGATTTTATAATTGAACAAATAATGGATTTTAATTAGATCGGACAAGAGATATTAATAGAAAGCTTAATATGTTTCAACATATTTGCGGTACAATTATAAGAACATTGAATTCTGAATTGTACAAATATGCAGGCAAACAGTTCCATGAAAGACTGTTGTCCTTCTTTAATAATGTATTCAAAAATGCAGATATACCACAAGAATGGAAGACAAGCATTGTTATACCCCTGTTCAAGAAAGGAGACAAGAGAAAAATGGACAACTATAGGGGAATCAGTTTGTTAAACACATGCTACAAAATTTATGCAGACATTTTAAATGGAAAATTGAAAAGTTTCAGTGAAAAATTCCTTATGGAATGTCAAAATGGATTTAGGAAAGGACGATCTTGTATTTATTCAGCATTTTCTGATAAACTATTGCTTGAAAAAAGAAGAGAATTCAACTTAGAAACACATTTTGCTTTCATAGATTTTGAAAAAGCATTCGACACAGTCAAGAGATCAAAACTCTTAAATATATTGGAAGACAGAAATATACCAAATTTACTTCGGCAGAACATACAAAATATTTACAAAGACAACACCATAAAGATTAAATTAAATAACAGATTTTCTGAAGAAGGAATTATAAATCGTGGTGTGAGACAAGGCTGCCCCCTATCCCCAACACTTTTTGCAATTTATATCAATGAAGTAATATGTTGCTGGAACAAAACATATAAATTTGGAATAAGAATATCAGAAAATAGAAAATTAAACACCCTATTGTTTGCAGATGACCAAATAATAATAGCAAATTCCGAAGATAATCTACAGAAAGGTCTGTATGAACTTAACAAAATTACAGAAGAATATGGATTAAAGATATCTACAGAAAAAACAAAAATTATGGCATTTCAAGGTGTAGATCCTGTCAGAAGTAAAATTGTACTGGACAATAAAATTTTGGAGCAGGTGAATAATTTTACATATCTAGGATGCAATATCTCATATGAAGAAGAAAAGGATGTAAATGCAAAAATATCTAAATTTTTAAGAATTTTAGGGTTAATAAATTCTATCTTCAAGCCACAGTTAGTCCAAAAGCATTCAAGACTGAAAGTGTATAAAACACTGGCTCTTCCAACTCTTTTGTATGGTAGCGAAGTATGGACGTTGAAACAGAAGGATATACAGAGACTTAGATCTGCTGAAATGAGATATCTTCGGAGGACTGCAGGATACACACTACTAGATCACAAAAAAAAATGAAGACATCTTAGAAGAATTGCACATGGAATCTTTAGAAAACAAAATTTCTGATTATAAGTCAAGATGGATACAACATGTTCATCGAATGGAAGATCACAGAATACCCAAACAAATGTTAAGATATCAACCTGCAGGAGGAAGAAGACCGTCCACTCAAAATACTTCTGGATGGTGTTTCTCTTGAGGCCGAAACAGGTCAACAAATGGCCTAAATTCGTGAATGTACTATGATGATGATGATGATGATGATTATAAGAACATTAGCAAAGAAAGATCGTGAAGAAACACTCTTAACGTCTTACTAAGTTTTAGCTATTCCTGTTCTGTTCTATGGCTCGGAATGTTGGATTATCACCAAAAGTTTAATAAAAAGACTGAAAGCAGCCGAGATGAAATTCCTACGATATGTGACAGGATGTACTCTTTTGGACAAACGGAGGAGTGAAGATGTTCGTGAGGAATTACAAATAACTAGTGTGATAACAAAAAGAGAAGAAGATAGGAATAAATGGTTTGGACATGTTGAGTGATGAGAGGATACCTTATAAGATGTTAAATACAATCCACAGAAGTCGTGGACGACCATTTAAAAGATGGAGCGAGCAACTATAATATGGAGCCGGAACATATCAGAAGTGGTATAAACCGTGACGGTAGATGAAGATGATGATGACGACGTTTATATTAAATGCGGGATATGATTATATTTGCTCACAGTCTCAAATCTTGGCTTGAGGTCCTTTCACGAGTCCGAAAATCTTTAGAACCGCGGCTTAAAGTCCCTTCTGAAGGACTTGTCCCTTGGATTTTTTTTTTCCATCCTAAATATCCATAGATCAGACGGTCAAGTAATACTGACAGCATCAGAAAATGGTTTACAACAATTCCCTTATACTTTAAATAATATCTCTCTAAAATACAATTTAAGAATATCTACATCTAAAACAAAAATATTAGCTCTGAAAGGAAAATGTGTAATAAGAACAAAAATAGTGATAAACAATGTAATTATAGACCAAGTTCAGAATTTTAATTATTTGGGATGTCATTTAGGCAACGACAGAAATTTAGATAAACACACTAAAATACAACGATTCAAATATCTATGTGGCACAATTAAACGCACTTTATTGAATAAGACTAGAAAAGAAACTATTTTCAAGTTTTATAAAGTATTGGCAGTTCCATCTCTTATCTATGGATGTGAAACCTGGACATTAACAAAGGCAGGTAGTAAACAAATAGAGGCTGCTGAAATGAAGATGTTGAGAGCAATAGCAGGATACCAAAGAACCGATAAAAAGAAAAACGAAGATATAAGAACAGAACTTAATATATTCAATCTCTGTGAAAGAATAAAATATTATCAAAATGCTTATCTTCAGCACGTATTACGAATTAATGAGCAGCGCATACCAAGAAGAATGTATAATTATAAACCAAAAGGGAGAAGAATGTTGGGAAGACTATTGAAGAGATGGAAGGACCAATTCGACCTATAATGAGATCGAAACAGGCCATTGGGCTTAATCCTTGTTGTTGATGATGATGAATATCCATAGACCCCGGTCGGTTTTAAACCTGCGACCCTCGTGAACAGAATGAAGGAACTTAACCTATGAACCACAGATACCGATGAAGTAATGAACAAAGAGTTGAATTTCAATTACAGTGGAAGTGATGTGCCAGTCTTGCAGAATGTGATGTTCTGTAAAATACCAGCGACATACCATTACAATGTTTAGGGCAGTCAAAAGTATTCGTTTTCAAACATAATGCAAGTTGGAATGCAGTGCTGCCAATCCAAGCGATAAAACTGCTCTGTTATTGCTTGAATATCCATGTTTTTCCGTTCCTCTGCAACGTCAGATAAACTGCTTTTAAAGCTGATGTTTGAGAGGTCAGGAGTCAACAGAAAGATGACAGTTCAATTTTGTCAGACATTGCAAACAGAAATAACTTACATATGGCGGCCCATATGGTAGTTTGCAAGAGGTAATATATATATTTATTTAAATTTAAGTTTTAGGTATTTATTTACTCATAATGTAAGTACGTACATTCATATATTTAATAATAATAATAATAATAATAATAATAATAATAATAATAATAATAATAATAATAATAATAATAATAATAATAATAATAATAATCCATCCATTTTAATTCTGCCCGAGGGCAGGTCTTTCACTGCAATCATAGCATGTTCATGCTATGCTTTGCAGCTTTACTAGGGAATTATAGGTGTAGTAGCTTCACGTTGTTTTCCACACCGTTGAAGGATGATGATGATAAGGATGGTGATGATGGCCGGATGATTTTCGGGGACCGTTGGACCCTAAGCTTCCTGACATTTGTCTTAAAGGTGAGGAAAAACCCCGGAAAAACCTCACCCAGGAGCCTGTCCCGACCGGGAATCGAACCCGGGCCCGCTGCGTGACAAGGCAGCACGCTACCTCGATACCACAGCGGTAGACTATAATAATAATAATAATAATAATAATAATAATAATAATAATAATAATAATAATTATTATTATTATTATTATTATTATTATAATAAGTGTACAATTTACTTCCCTTAATTAATGGTTAATATATACATATATATATATATTTTTAAATTAATGCCACCAGGTTGTCTTTTATTACATTTCTGGCTTTCTCCCCTAATATTAGCAGAATTGTAATCCATTTTTTGGGTTAGGGCACTTGGAAGGCGGAGTTATATGACCCCGATGATATGATGGATGATAAATGATAACAAAGCGCCAGGAGAGATCTTAACCTAAACTTAACCTAAATTCCAGACCAAGGACAATCACAGGAATAATACCCTTTAAGGAAAAATTCCTATGGTTCGACCGGGAATCGACCTCATGGACACTAGTCAGGAACGCTGACCACTAGCCCATGAGGCTGGTCATCATGATTAATATTATTATTCCACTTCATTCTTTGTCTACCTACTGGGCGCTTACTTTCTGGTTTTCCTACAATAAGCTTCCATGCACTTCTTTCATCCCCCATTCGTGCCACATGTCCTGCCCATCGCAGTCTACGAGTCATAATTGTTCTTATTATATCTGGCTTCCTTTACATAGGCTATCGTGTAGCTATTATGTAGTTTTCTCCATTGACCTGTCTGTTTCTCTCTTTTGACCCAACAATTTTCTTGAGAACTTTATTCTCAAATATACGTAATCTCCTTTCCTTCCTTAAAGTAAGAGCCCATGTTTCGCATCCATATAATACAGCTGGTAGAATAATAGTTTTATCTATTTTAGTTTCACATTTTTTAAAGGAGTCGGGACTACAAGAGATATATTTTATAAATCGTGTAATTGCTGATCTCTTAATAAGAGCTGTGTAATGTGTGGATAATAATATTACTACAATTATGCACATTATCGTTAATTTAGTGTATTTGTCTCCCAACACCGCGTATTAATGCGCGCACATTATACAACTCTCGAAACTATGCAGATTTCGGATCTGAATCTAAGTGAATTAATTTGTAATTAACGTTCCTCTGTTGCACAACATTATTTCTAATTACACGCGCTATAACATCTCTAATTAAAACTTTATATGCTGCCGCCTACGTTTATGTTGCTGCACCAATAAAAATCTTCATTTTTGAATCAATAAAAGTATTGATATTAATAAATAGCTCATGGGCTTGTGGTCATACCTTCTGACTACAGTTCATGAGATCCCGGGTTCGATTTCCGGTCATACCAAAATAAAAAATAATTTAAAGATCAAAAGGGAGAAGAATGTTGGGAAGACCATTGAAGAGATGGAAGGACCAATTCGACCTATAATGAGATCGGAAGAGGCCATTGGGCTTAATCCTTGTTGTTGATGATGATGATGATGATAATGAAAGATCATCATCAGCAGCAGCATCAAGGATCAGACCTGGTGGTCTGTTCCGTTCTCATGTTACAATTGGTCTGTCTATTTTTTACTGGGTGTTTCTACATTTGTTCGTCCTAGTGGTTTATAATGAAGAATCTTTTTCGGAATCCATGAGACTTGAAAGTATATATTGATGCCCCCTGGAGATGTTTCTGGCGTATTGCAGGGTAAGATATCTGATGGGGCTGCCATCTTCGACTCGATATCAAGCCGTCTGTTGTATAAACCCCAACAGAAGGAGTACCTCTTCCGCGCTGGTAACCGTTGATGATTTTCTCCTTGTTACCTTGGAAATGGGTCTTCATATTTGTCCCTTGAAGAATAGGTGCCTCTTCCGCATAGTTGTACTATCCGTTGAGGTCTTCACCCGTATCCCTAGGCAGGGGTTCTCGTTATACCCCGAGAGAAAGGTCCTTGACAGAACTTTGTCACTAATAATTAGTGTTTACCCCGCGACGAGAACGCTCCTGTCACGAGTTACCCAACTGCATATTGTTACAGTATTTATCCCCTATACAAGTTGTTAATATCCTTGTTATAAATTAGATATATAAAAGTACTGTTAAAAGCCAGGTACATCAACTTACAAGAATTGTTTCTTAAAGGGAGTTCTTCCTATGGTCGCCCATAGTCTGGATTTAGACTAAGTTTAGGTTTAAGGACTCTCCTGGTTCTTTATCATTCATCACCTATCATATCTTCGTAAGTAATGCCACGACTGATTTCAAATTTATCTAGAGAATTTGGAAATCAAGAGTGGCATTTGTTAGGACTATTTAACGAATAAACTTAAGCTGTTTACTCATAAATCATTATTTAAATATAGTTATTTTAAAATATGTATATATTTAATGTAAACGGCGATGTTTGAAAACAAATGAGAAACGATCGGTACGCTTCATTTCCTTCTTTTGTTCATCATTGCAACCAGATCATATTCATTATTGCCAAAGGAACGCAATATTGTAAGAATGCACTCTAGTGGAGAAAAAATTAAACACATCAAATTTTATATTAATTCATTTCTGATGCCCTATGATGTAAATACAATTATATTTTTCTGGAATGTTATTACCTGGAAAAAAATACATTTAAGAAAGTGCAAACAGTGGTTCCGTTTTTTGGTGGTATAATCAATTGCTACAAATGTTATTATATTAACTCTTGCATGCGCTCTGTGTTGACATTCATGCACTATATATACAACTGTCAACAGCACGTACGGCTTACTGCCCGTGCGACCCATATTTGTAAATAATATTGTAAATATCTTACTTTTTGTCTAATAAAGTCCTACTACTACTACAATCTGGTAGCCGTATTTCTTAGAGAGTCAGTCACTGCAAAATAATGCTATGACCTATTCAGAATGTTAAAAAGGAGGTGCTTTCTTTAATATGATGAACTTTAGTTGGTAAATTCTAGGCGAAACACGACTGTGATTGGTTACAAATAAAAAATCATTGAAATGTGATTTGTCATTGACTCCCATTTGGGGCATGAGTTAAATAGTCAGAGTAACATAACTCCACCTTCCAGACGCCCAACTTAAGAAGTGGGCTACAATTCCGCCAATGCCAGGAGAGAATACCTGAAATGTCATGAAGACAACCTGGTGGCTTTGGTAAAAAAATACAGGATGCAGCATTAGTCAGTTAACCGAAGTTAACTTGAACCATGTGCAGTGGTCGACTTATGACGCACCCTATATTGTCTCGTAAAATGATACATGCTTTAATGTCAATTTACAAATATGTTAAATTTTGTATAAAAGTAGACCACGGGCAGATTACAGAGAGCAGTGAAGCCAATCGGGGAGTGAGACAAGGTTGCATTTTATCACCAATGCTATTTAATCTATTCGTTGATGATATTGTAGACGTAATGCTAGAAGGAGAAATTGAGGCTCCGGAGATAGGAAATGTTAGAATCCCAGTCCTGTTGTATGCACATGATTTAATTATCTGTTCCAAGACAATCAAGGGATTGCAAAGAGGTCTTGACCTACTGGAAATATACTGTAGGAATTGGGGATTGACTGTAAATGCTAGTAAGACAAAAACAATGACCTTTAAAAATGGGACGGTTTATGGTAGAACAGAGGAATGGAAATACAGAGATCAAGTTCTTCAAAACGTGAAACATTTTGAATATCTTGGTACGACGACGTTGAAAATGAACGGAAAGTGGAAAAAAACACATTGATATAGCATTATTTAAAGGGAGGGGACAACTTAACAGTGTACTCGGTATTCTGGGTCGAGTGCCTGATATTCCAGTCAGCACATTAGAAAAAATGTATGGAGCGATGGTCAGGCCAGTAATGCACTATGGTAGTTAGATTTGGGGTTTCCAAAGAACGGAAATACTAAATAAGGTATATACGCATTTTCTAAAGTATATTACAGGACTTAGTAAGGCCGTTTCTAACTGTGGAATTTTATATGAATTCGGGTCATTCCAGGACGACATTAACTGTAAAATTCGTGTACTCAAATACTGGTTGCGAATAATCCAAGGTGAACAAACAATGCTTAGAGCAATTTGTTACGACCACCAAATTAAAAACATAGATGTTAAATTTTGGGCAGACGAGGTTAGGAGAGAACTCCAAAAGATTGGGATGGGCTGGATATGGGAAAAAGGGACTGAAAATCGCAAGAACGTGTGGAGAAAAATAAGGAGGAGGTACTTAGATGTAAACCAACAAGATACCTTCGCCGAATGTACAGGAAAACGCTCACTGTGTTTACAAAGAGACCTAAAACACGTCTGGGGAAAAGAATCGTATATACTCAACCTAGGATTTAAGGAGAGATCAGGGCTTGCTTGGTTTAGGCTAGGGGCATGGAAATTTCTAAAAATTAGCGACGATCACGATATGCGAATATGTCCAATGTGCGGGAACTTTGAAGATGAGATACATATATTAGGAAAATGTAATGATTTAGAATATTGGAGACGTCAGTTATTACCGGAAAGATTTCTAAATTCAAATCGGGAAAGATTGGCATGCTACGAGTTATTGGTAAATCCAGAAAATTGGATAAACCTCGGTAAATTTCTGGACAAAACGCGAAAAATAAGGACAACACTCATTCATGAATAAATATATGTTATCAAAATGCAATACCATTAATTATTAACATTATATATAAATTAATTAGTGTATAATGCTGTTGTGTTATTATTTAATTGAAATATTAATGTGTTTTCTTTATGTAATTGTAATGTTAATGTTTTTTTTAGTGTATAATGCTATTGTGTTATTACTTAATTGTAATATTATTGTGTTTTCTTTATGTAATTGTAATGTTAATGTTTTTAGTGTATAATGCTATTGTGTTATTATTTAATTGTAATATTATTATTCTGTTTTCTTTATGTAATTGTAATGTTATTGCTATTGTGTTATTACTTAATTGTAATATTATTGTGTTTTCTTTATGTAATTGTAATGTTAATGTTTTTAGTGTATAATGCTATTGTGTTATTATTTTAATGGTAATATTTGTATTGTGTTTTCTTTATGTAATTGTAATGTTATTGCTATTTTTGTTTATTTTTCTTTACACTAGTACCAATTATTACTTTATTGTAACGGACTGTCAACAGCACGTACGGCTTACTGCCCGTGCGACCCATATTTGTAAATAATATTGTAAATATCTTACTTTTTGTCTAATAAAGTCCTACTACTACTACTAATAAATAATAACTTAAACTGATTCAAAATTAAGACACAGACGAATATTCGCGGAAACTGCTGCAATAAGTTTGGGATTTCGAAGTTCAGTTTTTTTTTTCAACTCATAACTCATGCTTTGTTTAAAGCATTGTTATTTATGTCATCAGATATCATGTTCCTCTACGTTTCCAAATATCGCGGGTTCAATCCCTGCCTGGGTCGAAGGATTCTTCTACTCATCTTCTATTCCATGGGACAATTCTCATGGCTTCGTCCATGAGATCATATAGCCTAATCATCAATTCCTTATGTCTTCTGTATAAAATACTAAACATATCAGTCTCCAATTATTCTTAACACCGCTTTGTCAAACTTTCAGGTGCACAATCGTTTCCATCAGCACATTATCCTTTATAATCAGCTATTTCTTCAAAATTCCCCTTATTTGTTATTAATTGATCATATGCATTATACACACACACACACATATATATATATATATATATATATATATATATATATATATTCATCCATAGTAATTCTGCCCGAAGGCAGGTCCTTCACTACATTCATAGCATTTTCATGCTATGCTTGTAGCTTTACTAGGGAATTGTAGGTGTGGTAGCTCCCCGTTATTTTCCACACCGGTGAAGGATGATGATGATGATGATGATGGCCATATGATTTCGGGGACCATTTGGGCCTTAAAGTTTTCCTGACATTTGTCTTACAGGTGAAGAAAAACCCCAATAAAAACCTCACCCAGAAAAACTGTCCGGACCGGGGATCGAACCCGGGTCCGCTGCGTGACAAGGCAGCACGCTATCTCGAGACCACAGTGGTGGAGATATATAATATGAATGTATATATATATATATATGTATATGTGTGTGTGTTTATGATCATATATCAGGTTTTAATGTTTACTGGAACTGGAATTAAATATCAATACAATTAAATATATGGTCACACATAGAAATATAATAAATAATGAAAATGGATAGTGAATGACAAATGAGGGAAATTTTGAAGAAGTGACTAAATTCAAATACCTAGGAACAATAATCACAAATAGGAATGAGATACATAAAGGAATTAAACATATGCTCAATTCTGGAAATGCGTGCCATTACACGTTACAGGGACTCTTGTCGTCCCAACTTCTCACGAAGAAACATTAAACAAAAATATACAAAACTGTTATTCTCCTAGTTATATTATATGGATGCGAAATATGGACTTTTACTTTAAGAGAGGAAAGTTTGGGAATAAAATCCTTACATTTTTCATTGGACCAAAGACTGATGAACACATAGGCGAATGGAGAAGATTGAATAACAGTAAGCTAAATGTTCTTTATATAAAACAAGATATATTAAGAACAGCTAAGTATCATAGGCTGCGATGAGCAGGACATATGACACGAATGGGAAATGAAAGAAATTCATGGAGACTTGTTATAGGATAAAATTAGTTAAACCGTCCAATAGGTAGGCTAAGGATGAGATGAGAGAATAACATTAACCATGATTTGAGGGAGGTAAATTATATTGGGCCTGTTTGGAAAATTCTAGCTCATGATAGGGATGCAGAGACAGCTTATATCCCCGCAGCAATCATCAATTGGATTGAATATACCCACAAACCTTCCGACTCAGGATGCACGGCTTAAAATCCCTCCCAGAGTACTTGTTTCATGGATTTTTCCATCTTAAAAATATATCGACACCGGCTGGGTTTGAACCCGCATCCCTCGGGATCGGAGGCAAGTAGGATTACGACTAGATCACCGTGGTCGACACTGCACAATCAAAGGAGCAGATAAATTGACATATATTGAATATGAAGAGATGGGTGAAAGTACAGGGCATTCAAAAAGAAGGAACACACTTAATCATTTATATCTTCTAAACTACAAAAAAAAAAAAAGAAACACAATTCCAAGTTCCTGGAAAGAGAAAAGTTTGAAGTTCCGATCACGGCCGCATTAGCGCTGTTACCTGTCATGTTGATTGCTTGTATTAACATGATGACACAACAGGACGTTGGATTGGAAGAGGAGGAGCAGAAGATCATCTTCGTCGCCGGTGGCCTCTCCGGTCACCCGACCTAACCCCGTGTGAATTTCATCTGCGGGGATACGAAAAAGACCGTGTTTTTATCCCCCCTATGCCTGACAATCTTGAAAACCTGGGACACCGAATTGTTGAAGCTTTGAATTCGATAACTAGTGACCAGCAAGATTCATGTGTGGCAAGAAATGAGCCATTGTTTTGATATTTATCGTGTAACACATGTTGGTCATATTAAATGCATAAAATAGTGAAAATTGAATTTTTCTCTTCCCAGGTACGTTGGAATGGTGTTTCTATTTTTTTTTTGGTTTGGAAGAAATAAATGTTTTTGAAGTCTGTTCCATCTTTCTGAATAGCCCTACATTTGCTAGGAGAGAATGAGGGACGCTCCTAGAAAAACGTATATTTGTGCAGGAAGCGAACTCCAGACTGAGAGGAGAATGCAGCTGTCTGGATTGAAGGTGTTCTCCTTTAAATGGCGCTGCCGTTTAAAGCACATTTCTTGCTGAAGTGTTCATAAGAAAATGCGCGAAATGCAGTAGAGCGACGTGGCACCGCTATTCAAAATATCATTTGCACGGATGGATAAAGCAAGACGGGTAGGTCAACACATCTCTTCTCACATCTCTGCTCCGTGTACAGTATTTGTTGTAAGAAACGTTTTTGATCTTTCAAGTAAAAGGACAGTTCGTGTTATTCTCAGAAAACTTGGATTAACATTTTCTAGCGAACCTCCAAGCAATGGAGATACTGAAGTATTAAAGAAAAAATACATACTTATCTCCTCCAATGTTACTTAAATTGGCTGAAAGCAAACACCAATAAAACTAAAACATAATCATCATCATCATCATCATCAGGGATTAAGCCTGTCGCTAGTTCCGGTTTCATGAAAGCTAGAATTGTTAAAATTGTTCAGATCATCTTCTATGTGGGGGTCCAACATTTCTCCTTCCGTGCGGTTTATAATTTAGCAAATCTTCCTTCTGGCAATCTATCAATATGTTCTTTCCAGTCGTTCCTATATTTAATTATTCGGTCTGTAAGTTTGGAAATATTTAGTTCCTTTCTTATTTCTTCATTTTTTCTTATCCAGCAGAGTATATCCTGCTATATTTCTTAAAAATCGCATCTCAGCTTCTTCCAAAACTAAAACAATGGTTACAAATAAAAATATTTATACAGGGCAATTCAGAAACAAGGAACAGATTTCAAAACATTTATTTCTTACAAACTACAAAAAATATAAACACAATTCCAACGTTCCTGGATAGAGAAAAGTTCAAATTTCGCTATTTTATGCAATCAATATGAGCGCCATGGGTTATACGACAAATATCAAAACGGTGGCTCCATTTTTTGCCAGACACGAATCAGCTGGTCTCTAGTTATCGACTTCGCAGCTTCAACAATTCGATGTCGCAGATTTTCAAGAGTGGGGGTTAAAAACACGGTTTTTTATGTAACCCCACAGATAAAAATCACACGGGGTTAGGTCGGGTGACATGGGAGGCCACCGATAATGAAGTTGATCGTCTGCTTCTCCTCTTTCAATCCAACGTCCTGTTGTGTCGCCATTTTAATACAAACAATCAACATTACCACAACAGCACCAATGCGGCCGTGATCAGAACTTCAAACTCTTCTTTTCCCAGGAACGTTTCAATTGTGTGTGTGTTTTTTTGTTTGTGATTTGGAAGAAATAAATGTTTTAAGTCTGTTCCTTCTTTCTCAATAGCCCTATATATATATATATCACCGCTGTGGTCTCGAGGTCGCGTGCTGCCTTATCACGCAGCGGGCCCGGGTTCGATCCCCGGTCGGGGCAGTTTTTCTGGGTGAGGTTTTTATCGGGGTTTTTCCTCACCTGTAAGACAAATGTCAAGAAAACTTTAAGGCCCAAACGGTCCCCGAAATCATATGGCCATCATCATCCTTATCATTATCATCATCATCATCATCCTTCACCGGTGTGGAAAGCAACGGGAATGTACCACACCTACAATTCCCTAGTAAAGCTGCAAGCATAGCATGAAAATGCTATTTTTGCAGTGAAGGACCTGCCTTCGGGCAGAATTACTATGGATGGATTTGTGGAAAGCAACGGGAAGCTACCACACTTACAATTCCCTAGTAAAGCTGCAAGCATAGCATGAAAATGCCATGATTGCAGTGAAGGACCTGCCTTCGGGCAGAATTACTATGGATGGATATATATATACGCGTGAACCCGTCTGTCCCTTATGGATTAAAAACTACTGAACCGATTTTATGAGGTTTTTACTATCATTTAGATTTTTTTTTGCGAAATTAACGTATATAACATATTACTGTACGTACTATTGAAAAATGTCCACCAGTGCATTAAAAAGTAGCTTTTTGGACGCTTAAATGGCTTACGCTTCCTAAACCATAAAAATACACCAAATTATTGTACACAGAATTGAATAAGTCAATAAATCGTACAAAAAAGTCCGCGACAACATTTATGTTTATCTTTTACGCACAACTCGCAGTGACCATTTTTGTCTTTTAAAATTATATTAAAACTAAGAATTTAATTACAAAAACTTTTCCAATAACACAATGGATTTGGAAATCAAGAGTGGCATTTGTTAGGACTATTTAACAAATACAATTAAGCCGTTTACTCAAGACTAATTATCTAAATATGTTTATTTAAAAATATTCATATATTTAATGTAATTCGCGATGTTTGAAAACAAATTACAAATATCGTGGTTATGTTTATTCACTGCAACTTAATCATATTATTTATTGCCAAATAGGATTGCAATCACCGATAACCCACTAATATCGCAATATTGTAAGAATGCCCCCTAGTAGAAAAAAAAACTAATATATCAAGTTATATATTATAACCAACATTATAGGTTATTAATTATTTATTTAGAAAAAAAACTCAGTAAAATCGTGGTTTAAAAACACAATTATTGAACACACAATTATCAAATGTGTAAGTCGAAAGAATCAGTTCATTATTTGCTATATTCAACGTATTTGTTGGAGAGTCAGTGACTGCAAATTAATGCTCTGACCTGTTCAGAATATTAAAAAGGAGGAGCTTTATTTATTTTGGTGAAATACGACTGTCATTGGTTGTAAAACAAAATTCATTGAAACGTCATTGGTCATTGACTCCCATTTGGGGCATGAGTTAAATAGTCATAAGTAATGCCATGAGTGATTTCCAAATTATCAATAAATTCACGACTCACGAAGTGAGGAGTGAATTTATCTAGAGAACTTGGAAATCAAGAGTGGTATTTGTTAGGACTATTTAACGAATAAAATTAAGCTGTTTACTCAAATTATTATTTAACTATAGTTATTTTAAAATATTTATATATTTAATGTAAACGGCGATGTTTGAAAACAAATGAGAAACGATTGGTACGCTTCATTTGCTTCTTTTGTTCATCACTGCAACCAGGTCATAGTATTATTTATTGCGAAATGATCGCAATGTTGTAAGAATGCACCCTAACGGAAAAAATTTATAACCAGCATTATAGGTATTAATTAATTTGATGTCCTATGATGTAAATATATCAATTATATTTTTCTGCAACGTCATTTCCTGGAAAACAATTCGTTTAAGAAAATACAGTGCTTTTTATAATCAATTGTTACAAATGTTTTTATATTATCTATCGCATGCGCTTTCTGCTGACATTCATGCACTATATATGTAATCTGGTAGCCGTATTTCTTGAAGGGTCAGTCACTACAAAATAATGCTATGACCTATTCAGAATGTTAAAAAGGAGGAGCTTTCTTTATTATGATAAACTTTAGTTGGTAAATTTTAGGCGAAATACGACTCTGATTGGTTGTAAATAAAAAATCATTGAAATGTGATTGGTCATTCACTCCCATTTGGGGCATGAGTTAAATAGTCAAAATAAATATGTTAGTTACCTTGAAAGTTTAGTGAACATTACTTTGTCCACGCGAAAAACTTCAGGGGTCCCGCCAGTAGGCTACATTATATAATTGGCAGTTAACGATAAAGAGGAACATTTTTATGAAGTAGGAATAATAATTACAAACATGAATGAGGTGCAGAAAATAATTAAACACAGGCTCAAATCTGGAAATGCATATGCATTGCAGGTACTCTTGTCGTCCCAACTGCTAAAAAAACTGAAAAATATATAAAATTGTTATTCTTCCAGTTAAATATATGGATGCGATGCATGGATTCTTATATTAAGGGAGGAGAAAATATTACGAGTATTTGGGAATAAAGTTCTAAGGAAAATGTTTGAACCAATAACAAACGGACAGTTCAATGGAAAATACTAACATAACAGTGAGCTGCATGATCTTTATAGGAAACTAGATGTAATAAGAAAAGTTAAATCTCGCAGGCTGGGATGGGCAGGGCATGTGGCACTAATGGGGAATGCAAAAGGCTCATGGAAACTTTTTTAGGAAAACCAGAAGGAAAGCGCTCAGTAAGTAGGCCAAGAACTAGATGGGAGAATAATATTAACCATGAATTGTGGAAGGTAAATTATGCAGGATATGATTTGAAAGCATTAGCTCAGGATTGGGATGTATGGAGAGCTGGATATGCTGAAAAAATACGATGTTCCACAACTACCATCAAAAACAGTTTTCAACAGGATGGACCCCCTTCCCAGCACCATGTTAACGATGTGCGCTGTTTCCACAACGAAACGATCTCTGGGCGTTGGAATGAGAGTAAGGTTTGAAATTGCTGAGATGTTGTCAGCTGTATCTCTGCTAACCGCATACATAAAGCGATCCCTCCCACTGAATATCCATATCAGCAACACTGTCGTGGAAACGTCAGAGCCGGAGACTCAGTGGCTGGACTATAGATTTGATTTCTATGGGATTTTGTGAAAGATAAAATGTATCACACTGCTGTGTCCGAAACTACGAAGCAGTAGGACTAGTAACACCGGAGATACTTTCGCATATGTGGGAGCAGTTTGAGTATCGCCTGCACATAGCCCGCGCCAAAAATGGTGCTCACATAGAGGTACATTAAAACCTCTTTCTAACTTTGAAAATATCACGACAATAAATGCAATTGCCCATGAGCAACAATAGTAATAAGGGTAAATAAATATAAATATAAAAATAATGATAAAAATTATTGACTGAACAACAGAAGAAGCTGATGATGAAATGTAATAGCTCCAGAGATATATTTATTTATTTTCGTTAGTTATTTCCCCGACATTCTGTATTATTAAAGAGTAGGTCTAAACAATGCACAATGCTATTCTTGTCTAACGTTAATAATAAAATCTAAATTTATATTTGCTTTACCCTCGACTTCTTCATTACCCAGTGGTAAGGTACATGTATTAATTGGTGATTTTCGTATAATTCATCATATTTATACCATTATTATTATTGTTATTATTATTATTAATGTATTATTATTGTTATTATCGTATAAAATGTTGTTTGTACATGCAATTTACATTGCTACATTTAATGTATCTTTAACTGTTTATAATTAGTATAGTGTATATCTATATTTGTCAAATATTTATTTGTATTTATGCTGCTTGAGTGGAAGAGAAAGCTTTGTGGCTTTAACTCTGCCAGAATAAATAAAACATTATTATTATTATTATTAAAAAATATCAAAACATATAATATAGTAATAAAAACAAGGTGCCTCAGGCGTGGTCGGGGGGGGGGTGGGGGTCGGAGCCATTGTCATTCGCAGACACCTATATATATATATATATATATATATATGCGTTCATCCATCTCAATCCCATCCCCCAACTCGACCCTGAGTCGAACACGAGTTGAATAAAGGCGGCTCCGTGTCGCAAGCGGTTACACGCTCGCCTCTCACCGCTGGGATTCCGACATCCAGTCTCGGTCACTCCGTGTGGGTTTCGTGATGGACGAAACGGAGCTTGGGCAGGTTTTTCTCGGGCTTTCTCCCGTTTTCCCCTGCCACAAATTTAATTTACCATTTCTCCTTTCTCATGTCATCCATTTCGTTTCATTTCGTTCATCCGCTCCTGTGACGGTGCGTCAGGAGTGGTTGCCCGGCACCCTTGTAGCTCACAGACCATCTCTAAATTTAGGAGATTCATCTCATCTTAAGTGATAATGACAGCATCAGAAAATGATTTACAACAATTCCTTTATACTTTAAATAATATCTCTCTAAAATACAATTTAAGAATATCTAATAATAATAATAATAATAATAGCTTTATTTTACCTGGCAGAGTTAAGGCCTTAAGGCCTTGTCTACCACTCAACCAGGTTTAAAAAAAATACAAACAAAAAATAGTCTTAAATCTAAATTACAATATATATATAAACGATTACAAGTTATGAATACAATACAATTAATATTTATAATGTATTTTGATTTACTCTAAATTTAACGAATTAAATATATAATATGTACAATATATATAAAAAACAGGAAAAGATTAATGACATAGTATAAAATTAAATAAATAGAGAAAAATTAATTATTAGACAACAGGTAACTGTATAAGCGTGACTTAAAGGTACCAAGTGTGCGGCAACCCCTGATATCTTGAGGAAGGAGATTCCAGGAGCGGGCAGAGGCTACTGTGAAGGAAGTAGAATAGGAGGAAGTGCTATGAAGAGGAATTGTTAGCAGACTGCTATCTGTGATCTAGTGTCAATATTGTGGTAAGAGGATAACTTCTCAAATCTAGACGCCAGGTAAGTAGGGATGTAGGAATTCAGAAGCTTGAAAAGTAGTGAAAGAGAGTGCAATTTACGTCTGTCAGTAAGACGGAGCCAAGAGAGGTTATTAAAGTGTTCGGAAATATGGTCATAACGGCGGATATTGAAAATGAATCGAACGCAAGCATTATGAACACGCTGCAGTCTCTGCGACAAGTCATAGTTTAGATCATTATATATAATGTCACAATAATCGAAGTGTGGTAACACAAGATTCTGCACAAGGATTTGTTTTAACAAACTGGGAGAAAATTCTTTAAACGTCTAAGATATGTAAGATGGAGAAAGTCTTTTTACATATGTGTTTCACTTGTGTTTGCCAGGTTAAATTTGCGTCTAGATGTAGTCCAAGATCTATTACTGAAGAAGAATAAGGGATGATTATATTATTTATAGTAATGTTTGGTAGTGTAGATATGTCAAAGGTTGTAAGCAGTCTTTGTTGTCCCATTAGAATTACTTGTGACTTGTTAGGATTGATTAGATTTAGACCGATACTTGAAGACCAGTTAAAGATGGATATGAGATCGTCATTCATTTTTGTCAAGCTGTTATAGAGAGAATGAGGAGGTGAATGTAGGTAAATTTGGAGATCATCAGCGTAGAGGTGATAACGGCAGTGCTTTAGTACAGTTGGCAAGTCATTTATGTAGATTGAGAAAAGAAGAGGTCCGAGAACACTGCCCTGGGGGACTCCAGCCGGCACGTTGCGCCAAGACGAAGATCTAGAGTTTAATGAAAACGTATTGTTGACGACCGTGCAGGTATGAGTCGAACCAGGATACAGCGCTGTCAGACAAGTGTAGGTGCTTGAGCTTTATCATAAGTAAGTCGTGGTCTACTGTGTCAAAAGCTTTGCTGAAGTCAAGTAAGTAGTTAAAGGAGTCAATTGACGTCTGTCCACGGCTTCACGAATATCTTCAGTAATTTTTAGCAAAGCTGTGGTGTGTGCTATGACCATATCTAAAGCCGGATTGATAAGGATCAAGGAGGTGATTTTCTTGGAGATATTCAGTCATTTGCTTATGTACAATATGTTCCAGGGCTTTAGATAATGTCGGAAGGATGCTAATCGGTCGGTAGTCATTACAGTTAGCAGGTGTACTTATTTTTGGTATAGGCCGAACTCTAGACTGTTTCCATACAGTAGGGAAGATAGAAGTTATAAGGGAAGCATTAAAAATATGAGTCACTGTGGGTAGTATAATGTCAATGATTTTATTTAGCATTAAAATGCTGATGTTATCTGTTCCTTGTGCATTGGATTTAATCCGCTTGAGTGCTTTTTTAACGTCTATAGGCGAAATGTCGTTAAAGTGAAATTTATCTCTTCCTATATGGGGGATGGGGATAAGTCTTTAAGAATGTCTGTTTTAGTCTTGTTGTCTGGAGGTGTCATGGGTATTGAGGTAAAATGTTCATTTAAGTCATCTACAGAAATGTCTATAGAGTCAGTTGAGGGATTCAACTGTCTAAGTCCCATTGCACGGAGATTTCGCCAAGTGTCCCGTGCACTTATTTCAGGTCCGATTATACTGTGGGCGTGTCGTAGTTTGGCATTGCGTATAGTTTGTGTAGTTGTGTTTCTAAGTTGTTTGTACAGTTGCCAGTTCTCGTCATTTTTATGTCGTCTGTATATTCGGTATGCTTTGTCTCGTTTTGACATAAGTTCACGTATTGAGTCATTCATCCAGGGTGCAGGGGGGCGGGAAAATCGTCGGGTTTTTACTGGTGCATGTCTATCATATAGTTGTAATATCAGTGTATTAAATGTGTCTACTTTTTCATCAACTGATCTAAGATTCCATATTGTGTACCAAGGTAGTTGTAAAGCGTCTGATTTTAGTTTAGTATCGTCTATGTTTTGTAAATTTCTGTACGTAATCAATTAGAGCGTCTTTTAGGACATTGGAGTGAGTATTCTACGAATACAATGTCATGAGCAGATATGCCGGGAGCAGGAATTTGTCCATATGACAGTACTTTCTGTGGATGTGTAGTCACTATTAAGTCCAGTAGAGTGTCGGTATTAGCAGTATGATGTGTGGCAGAGAAAACATCCATCCATAGTAATTCTGCCCGAAGGCAGGTCCTTCACTGCAATCATAGCATTTCTATGCTATGTTTTGCAGCTTTACTATGGAATTGTGTAGGTGTGGTAGCTTCCCGTTGCTTTCCACACCGGTGAAGGATGATGGTGATGATGATAATGGTAAGGATGATGACGATGGCCATATGATTTCGGGGACCTTTTGGGCTATCTACATATAAAACAAATATATTAGCTCTGAAAGGAAAATTTACAATAAGAACAAAAATAATGATAAACAATGTAATTATAGACCATGTCAGAATTTTAATTATTTGGGATGTCATTTAGGCAATGACAGAAATTTAGATAAACACACTGACATACAACGATCCAATTATCTATGTGGCACAATTAAACGCACTTTATTGAATAAGACTAGAAAAGAAACTATTTTCAAGTTTTATAAAGTATTGGCAGTTCCATCTCTTATCTATGGATGTGAAACCTGAACATTAACAAAGGCAGATAGTAAACAAATAGAGGCTGTAGAAATGAAGATGTTGAGAGCAATAGCAGAATACCAAAAGACCGATGAAAAGAAAAACGAAGATATACTCGTAAGAACAGAACTTAATATATTTAATATCCGTGAAAGAATAAAATATTATCAAAATGCTTATCTTCAGCACGTATTACGAATGAATGAACAGCACATACCAATAAGAATGTATAATTATAAACCAAAAGGGAGAAGAATGTTGGGAAGACCATTGAAGAAATGGAAGGACCAATGTGACCTATAATGATATCGGAACAGGCCATTGGGCTTAATCCTTGTTGTTGATGATGATCATCATCTCGTCTCATCCTTCGATCCGACCGTAAGTTGGACACGTGTTGAGGATATTTAATAAAAAACAAATTTTATTTATTCTATCAAGAAAATACAGACATAAAATCTAAAATGCGAGGACCTAGTTGTATTAATGTTATTGCTGTGATATGTTGCACATTTGGTGTTTGGTATCGGATGCCATATGTTACATTAATATGGGTAATTATGTTTGAGAGTAATTTATTGAATGTATTTACCTGGCAATTTATTATAATGTAACTCTTCATTTTCTAATTCAACTCTCTCTAATGACACCACTCATTACGTATACATTTATCATAAACACTGTGTTTCCGGGTATACATGCAATAAAATAAATAACTTTTGAAATAATACGAATCTAGACATGAAATAAAAAGCTATAGAGAGGGAAAACTTGCAATTGTTTTTACCAGTTGTTCCATAAACTTCAAAATGGGTTCCATTAGTGGCACGGGAAATCTCCAAAAGGTATGTGTTATGGAGTAGGGTAAAGCGGGGGAATTCCGATGATGAATGTAATTCCGATAAAGATTTTATTCAGAAACCACTATTATAATCGCGTTCTGCGCATGACTGTATCTACTGAAATTTTTTCAAGCATGTATATAATGTCAATTCTAGATGAAGAGCAACTCTGCAGTGTGGTGGACGTTTTGTGTATTGTTTATTTTTCTTATAAGGAAACTAAGCTGATTTATTCCAGGTAAGTTAGTTATTCATCAATTAAATATATTAATTTTGCAGATTGTGATAACAAAATTAATATTAATATGAAATAAATATTTACTGTTTTAACATATAAATTAACTCCACGAAATGATACTGAATTATTTCCAACATGGCGCATTGTGATCGGAATTACCCCGAGTGGTAAAAGTGACTCAGCATTGTTCGAATATTTTTTATTTTTGTTATTAACGTCAAATGAAAGTCCGCTTCCTAAAAACAGTACTGAGTGTGGGGAAAACTGCACCCTCACGACTCATTATGAACTCACAAAGGAAACATACTACATAGAAGATCTACGACCGAGAATGCTACTACCATCTACTAGCCTTTACCAAGAACTATTAAACAACAGGAGAGAAAAACAGAGAATGATAGGTGCTGATTTCTACACCTCAGGAGCTATGCTGGACAGAAACTGGACGAAAACAAACCAAGAGCTAAGTCATGTTGTAACACGATACGCGATACACGGCTTTCATCATAAGGTGTGCAGAATCAAGAAATATCACGAACCTAGTGAGAAGTGCGTGTGTGAATTGTGTGGCGGACAGTGCGACCGATATCATATACCGAAATGCACGAAATCGCTGAATGACTACAGCAAAGACTGAAGAACAATCAATGCCCATTAGGGCGAACCTTTCTTCTTATTATTATTAACGTTAAAACTACGCAATTAGGCACCTGATGAAAGATACATGTGTTGTGATGTAGGCCGGGGCAGCAAATTGTGGTACAGATTCACTTCATGTTCAGGCGGTTCATGCAGAATGCAGTGGATACGACACAATAAAGACTTACGTCTGTGCTTTTTGTTTGCAGAGACAGTAACTTTTGTATTTTTGTGTATTTCTGATTGTTCTTTAGCGTTCAATAAGGTGATCGGAATTACCCATGTGTCGGGGAACTCCGATCAAACCCAGGTATCAGAATATAATTTTCTTTTCAGTTTAGTTGGTAATATATTTGTATTTTTTATGTACACATAAGTAAGTAAGAAATAGAACAGTAAACAATTCTCTCTTTTTTTTTTGTTCAAATCACATTTACGAACAATATTACAGTTATTCAACAAATTCTTAAAGTGATCGATAATACCCCACTTCACCTACATGTGGTGTTACACTGTTGACAGCAGCATAACTTCAGTCTTGCAAATCTGGCAAATCTTGTACTGGTGTCGTGTAGACATGGTCCTTAACAAACCCCCAGAAAAAAAAATGTTATTGGTATAACGATTCTCTGACATCGAAAGCAAGTCAGCAAATTAAGAGATCTGAAGAAGGCAACAAGCACAGGTGGATTGGCGTGAATAAACAAAAAAAAAATGAGAGTAAATGATGTAACTGAAATGCGGTTGTAACCCAATGGTACAGAAATAGAGGAAATAGATGAAATCCGCTATTTAAGAGGCATGGTATACAAAAGGAGGTTCAGAGGAAAATATCAAGCCTAAAATTAGAAAATCAGAAGCTATATTATCATAATTGTCACACATATGGAGATCTAAACAAATCTGAACTGGAATTAAATTAACCCGCCGCCGCCGCCGCCACCACCACCACCACCACCACCACTACTACTACTACTACTACTACTACTACTGATAATCGTCTTGATGTGTCTCATAGGAGTCAGGTATCACATACTGAACATTTGTGATCGATGGTTATGTAGTTCTCTGTTATGCAGTCATCTCCTTTCACCTATCTGATCGTCTCACTTTGGTCCAACAATTTAAAACTGGTCTTGTAAAATATGTTTTTGTACTTTTCTAGCAAATTCCGAAGGATTGAAGTTATTATTTGCCTATAAGTTAAATCTGCACGCGGAAAATATGCTAGGAATCAGCTGTCGATTCTTTCCCTTCTCTTACTATGTTGCCACTTCCTGTCCCCTGTGTTGTGTTAGTTGATTGGCAGGAGAGCACTGGCAAATACTGTGCTTTTTAAATGATCCGTCACCTTCAGCAGTCGTTGACCAAATGAATAATCCGGCAACCATGTTACTACTGGAAATGAGCTGTCCCTCCTTTGCCTTCCTAATTATATGTTGCCAATTCCCATCCCATGTGTTGAGTTGAGAGGCTGGTAATAGAGAGATGACAAACACTGTGATTTTTAATGATCCGAACCTTCAATAGTCGTTAATTAAATGACAAATTTTGTGACCATGTAATGATATTTCACATGTGTTTATATATTCTCCCTTCCGTAGACAAATAGTTTGGCGACACTAGCGCTGACACATTCCCCCTTCAGCCGTACAGAAATAACTTGGATGAGTAATACTGGAGCTGTTCTATACGCGCTTTCAGAGTGGTATATCTAATTCATAGAGAACTATTGTTTCTTGGAGTCTATGTTACTTTTGTAGGAGAGCCGAAACTGTTTTAATTTAGGTGAAATGAGTCAGTTCGCTCGGAGAGACTTGGCTGGGATGTATCGTGCTTTTTGGTGTTCTGAAAGAGCAATGTTATTGGTAACCGTGGAGGAAAAGGGAAGCGCTACTGTTGACTTAGGAAATGTCTTATTAGAGAAACGTTTTGCATCGCTAACTTGAGGGTAATCCTGTCACAAGTTGAAACTTGCTGCCACATTCGTCCTAACAATTACCTCGCCCACGGCTACTTCTCAAGTTTCCGCAGAATTCAATCTCCCTAGTTGTTGCCAACTTCTTCCAACAAAATCGCTAAAATACCGCAATGCACTAGTTAAAGGTATATTTTGTTTGACGGGCGCTGGTTCGAGTCCCCAAGGACAAGGATATTTTTTCTATTGAACTTGGGCCAGAACGTAATAATAATAATAATAATAATAATAAATAATAATAATAAATAATAATAATATATTTCCGGTTTTATCATTTTTCCGGCACCAGGATTTGTCTTCAATTTCGTTTTATAATTTTCCTCCATTCGTCTCTATTATAACACAGTTCTTCCTCTATTTCCCAATCCTTCAACGTTTCTCTAATCTCTTAGATCCACGTGAGGTTTGATCGTCCTTTCCTTCTAGTTGCTGATGATGTCCATTCCATTAATTTTCTTGGTAATATTTCATCCTCCATTCGCTTAATATGCCCGTACCATTTTAGTTGCTTTTCTTGGTTAAATTCTAAAATCGAGTTTAGCACATTCATGTTCTCTTTTATAACTTCATTTCTAATTTTCTCTCTCCTTGATATCCTAGCAGATCTTCTCCAATAGCACATTTTTTCTTTTCATCTGAACCATAAGTCATAATAATTCTAACTATTGTTTTAAAAATTTTAACTTTAGTTTCTTTCTTGATATGTTCAATAATAATAATAATAATAATAATAATAATAATAATAATAATAATAATAATAATAATAATAATAATAATAATAATAATAATAATAATAATAATGATAATAATAATAATAATAATAATAATGATAATAATAATAATGATAATAATAATAATGATAATAATAATAATAATAATAATAATGATAATAATAATAATGATGATAATAATAATAATAATAATAATAATAATAATAATAATAATAATGATAATAATAATAATAATGATAACAATAATAAGAATGTAATAATTATAATAATAATGTAATAATAATAATAATAATGATAATAATAATGTAATAATAACTCTTTAGCACTATGGAAATCTTAGGTTCATGACAGCGCTGACATAAGGTGTTCAAAAATCCCTGTCCTATCCTAATGTCTTCCAATCATACACTGTATGATGGTGAACGTTTTCTCCCACCTCATTCTTGGCCCACCTACTGGGGGTTTTGCCGCTAGTTTTCTTAAAGGAATTTCCATGCCTCTCTTTCATTTCCTATTCCTGCCACATGTCCTGCTTATGGCAGTCTACAAGAATTAACAATTATTATATCTGGTTTCCTATGAAGATCATACAGCTCACTATTACCGGTTTGTTGTATTCTCCATTCGCCTGTCTGCTCATCTCTCTTTGGTCCAATTTTTTCGTAAGAACCTTACTCTCATATACACGTAATATTTTCTTAAAGTAAGAGTCCATGTTTCACATTCATATAGTGTAACTCAAAGAATAACATTTTTATATATTTTCAGTTTAACGTTTATTGAGAGAAATTGGGATGGCAAGAGTTGCTGTACTGTGTAATAATTAGGGAAAGGATTTTGAGATTCGACACCTTTCCAAAAATATAGCTGTTTTCATAGCAACAGTTCAATATATGTATTTGGAGAGATGAAATGAACACAATTTGTTGCACAATTTTGCACTTTTTCTTGAGATTGCTACATTTCGCCCATTTTCCCCTCTTTTTTATGCTTCAGCTCCTTTTCCTCCATTCTCATCTGCGTTTTTAAAATACAGAACACAAAAATGTATATATTTTCTTCCTGAACAGCTTTTTAAAATCTCAATCAGAAGTCAATAATAAATAAATATTAAAATATCCATCCATCGTAATTCTGCCCGAAGGCAGGTCCTTCACTGCAATCATAGCATTTTCATGCTATGCTTGCAGCTTTACTAGGGAATTTTAGGTGTGGTAGCTTCCCGTTGCTTTCCACACAGGTGAAGGATGATGATGATAATGATAAGGTTGATGATGATGATGATGGCCATATGATTTCGGGGACCGTTTGGGCCTTAAAGTTTTTCTGACATTTGTCTTACAGGTGAGGAAAACCCCCGATAAAAACCTCACCCAGAAAAACTGCCCCGACCGGGGATCGAACCCGGGCCCGCTGCGTGACAAGGCAGCACGCTACCTCGATACCACAGCGGTGGACTATTAAAATATAATTTATGTAATTTATACTCCAGAAACAATGGCCAATCTGCTGTGTGAAGTCAACAATAGTAAACAATAAATATTAAAATATAATTTATGTAAACCGCCAGTAATTTATATCTCAGCAATCTGCAGCTGTGAAGTCAATTTTAAATTTTAACGGTGTTGCTGCAATAGTTTAAAATAAGTTCAGTTAGTACTGGCAATAATTTACCAGTTTTCTATCTACCGACATTTTGTTGGCTGTGTTTTACTAGTCTGAACTACAACGTATGTTATTAGTATTACACAGTGGCGTGTATTCAATCCCAGCTACCCCAGCACTGCTGGGGTAAATTAGTATATTAATAATTTTGGATTAAAATAAAGTAACATATTTGACAGATTTCATTCAAATCAATTACGCGTGAACATCAAAATTAAAAATCCCCGCACGCCACCAAAGATCTATAGCATTCGGTTTGATGGAGCCTTATGCGCATTCACATTATCTCCATAGAGGAACACACAGAGTATTTATTCTATGTTACCCCCACAGAGTACCAGAGAAGAAAGTGGACAAGTTTCGCGTACATGCCATAAGTGGCGCTAGTGTAGAACAACTAACGACATCTAAATTTTTTTCGATTTTTTCTGGTACTAATATGACATTTAACACAGCCTGGTGGTAAAATTATGAATTATAATTATATAACGCCATCTGGTGAAAAATCATGAAATTGAACTTTTATAGGAATAAATAACGTATTAATTAATCTTAAATTGTGGAATTATTTATACCCAGCCTCTCAGACCTAAAGATTTTCTTTAATTTTAACACAAGGGAAGAATGGAAATAAATAAAACATGTTAATTTATTTTCGTTGATTAAAATTTAAAAACGTGCATTATGAGCTCTTTTAATAAATATGTACAATTGACCTACCCCCTTATTCTCACATACATATTTATACAATATTTATTAAAGAACCTTAGCCATGTTGTACATCTGAAGTCCATTATAAAGTCATATTTTTAAAATGTTTATTAGAAATGGCTGTACACTAACATCACTCTTCCTAACCTAACGAATCTTAGAATGTTATCACTTCTAGTAGGTTTATCATTGAAAATAGATTCACATTAAAAACGCAAACAAGATTGAATTTATTACAAATTAAAGTAAAATAAAATCTAAGTAATGATTTTAACTTTCGATAATATATAATTTTTACAGTACCGTCTACATAGAACGAAAGCATAGCAGTTAAAAATTTACAAAATGGCTAATTTCCCATAATCCCGAGTGAACACGCTATGCCGTGTGCCTTGCCTTTTTTCTTAGTTACATATTCTGTTACTACGAAACAGCGCTACCATTGTAGCTTGCTCATTGTAGTTCATCATAAACGACCGAAATTGTTTAGATGTCACTGTACTCAGTTTTCCCTCTATTCAAAGTTTCTCTATGTGTTACCCCCACTAACACCAGCTATTCCTCTATAGATGAACCCGCGCAAGCGCAATATAACATATTTCGATGTGTGGCTAAGTTCAGCGATTTGGGAAGCGCCAAATTCTCAGTAATAGAATTTCTCAAAATACGTATATTTTCTAATTTATAATATTTAATTTTTGCTAGTTATAATTTTACAAAACACAAACAAAAAATAAATAAATCTATGGGGTACGTTTTGTCAGCTATAGTAACCTGTTAATTTAAGAAGCTTTTTTTCATATTAAATAACTGAATGACAACAATTGAATTATTACAAACGTGTATATATCATTTGTTGAATTTAATATTGACACTGTGTTCGTTCAAAAGTGTCATTGATACTTTATGAATTTTTAAGTGTTACTTATAAATGAAATTTGTTAGTTTAATAAAATTGAATGTAAGTGACTATATAATTTATAATTTACATACGAGACCATTTTCGTGCAGAAGTTTCAATGAGAAAAATTACCTCGTACAACAAGGTAGGCCAACTCCAGATTTACAGGAGCTATAAAAAACAGCAAAGTTTACTAGGCATTTTAGTATATTGTGCACGAATATGAATTTTAAAATGTTAATTTTTATATGTTGTACTATTATGGAAAACTTATAGAAACACATGTACTGTAATACATGTTCATACTATTTATAAACTCAATTATTCGGAATAATTCCTTTTATAAAATGCAAGTCACATTTTCGTCATATAGCTGGGGTAATTGCTCTGACCACCGCACGCCATTGGTACTACAACTGGGTTTTCACAATAATATCATGTCGAATGTTAAGAAGGATAAGTTGTATGCACTTTCATAATTCAAAACGCAAATTATTGAAACTGATGGCATCATTCTTCAATGTTCCATCTGCGAAGTAAATATTGGAATAACTAAAAACTATGAATTACCTCTTATGGGCTCTATAAAGAAGAAACATTTGGTGCAAAATGATATGCATATTATACAAACTGAGTTCATGTAACTGGTTTAAAACTTAATTCAATTGTTTCAGCAGAACTTTTTTTTGCACTTTTTTGTATGTATTTTCAGTACTTTTTTTTTGACAAAATTTTTCATCTTAAAATGCTCTCCCTAGTATTAATAGATTGCATGGATAAAGTTTCCAACGACTACGCTATTTTTATTTTAAAAGTCCGAGGCAAACACTACGCGCATGCGCCACAAGATAAAATTGGATACAATTTTTAATCACGCAATGCTACTAACATACACAACGATGATTGTATAATTTAATATAACCTAAAAACCAACATAACGCAACTTAAGTACTCTAACCTATAAATGAATTCAACGCCCAAAAATAGGTAGTCTAAATAGTACGTTCTCAAAATTCTGAAGTATATGTTGGCTGCATTTGAAAAATAAATAAACTGGCTGGAAAAACAATATGGTTGCTACACAAAACGGTACGTACTGTTAAATATTCCATTAAAATAATATGGAAAAATATTTAGAAAATTATTAAAATAGGTTTTGAGTAATAATTCTATTATATAGTGTTCTGCTCTAGGGCAGGTCCTTTACTGCAATCATAACATTTTCATGTATGCTATGTAGCTTTACTAGGGAAATATAGGTGTGGTAGCTTCCCGTTGCTTTCCTCACCGGTGAAGGATGATTAAGATGACTATTTAACTCATGCCCCAAATGGGAGTCAATGACCAATCACGTTTCAATGATTTCTGTTTTACAACCAATCAGAGTCGTGTTTCACCAAATATTTATCAGTGTTATAATTACCATATTAAAGAAAGCTCCTCCTTAGAATAGAGTTCCTTTGGCAATAAATAGTATGATCTGGTTGCAGTGATAAACAAAAGAAGCAGTAGAAGCGTACCTATCGTTTCTCATTTGTTTTCAAACATCGCCGTTTACATTATATATATAAATATTTTAAAATAACTATAGTTAAATAATGAATTGTGAGTAAACAGCTTAATTTTATTCGTTAAATAGTCCTAACAAATGCCACTTTTGATTTCCAAATTCTCTAGATAAATTCACTCCTCACTTCGTGAGTCGTGAATTTATCGATAATTTGGAAATCATTCGTGGCATTACTTATGATAATGATGGCCAGATGATGTTCGGGACATTTTGGGCCTCAAATCTACCTGGCATTTATTTTACAGGTGAGGGAAAAAAACCGAAACAAATTCACCCAGGAAACTTGTACCGACCGGGTATCGAACCCGAGTCCGCTGCGTGACAAGGCAGCATGCTACCTCCAGACCACAGCGGTGGACAAATAATAGTTAATATTAAAAAATATTAATCTAAGAAAGTAAGATGAGTTTGGAATGAATTGTGCGGTAGTTGTCGGAAACTTGAACCCATTGCACTTTATTATTATTATTATTATTATTATTATTATTATTATTATTATTATTATTATTATTATTATATAATAATAATATAATAATAATATTTTTTAAATTCAATCTCCCGGGTTGTCAATTCGACAATTCTGGTGTTCTCTCCTGGCACATCTAAAGAAGGCGGATTTACGCTGCCCCGATGATATGATAGGTGGTGATGATGATGATGATGATGATAGTGGTGCGCCAGGAGAGTCCTTAATCCTAAACTTAACCTAAATTCCAGACCATGGGCAATAACAGGAATAATTCCCTTTAAGGAAAAATTCCTATGGTTTGGCCGGAATCGAACCCGGGACCTCATGTATAATAGTCAGAAACGCTGATGAGGCTGATCACAATAATATTAATAACAATAACAATAATAATAACAATAAAAATAATAATAATAACTGTAATAAAAATAACAATAATTAACAATATCAGTAATGTCAATAACAATAATAATAATAATACTAATAATAGCAATAATAACAATAACAACAGGGAACAATATTAATAAAATGCACAATAAAATTCCGTTGAGGTGAATAGTCAAAAAATAAAACATTAAAATAAATATATGCCTGGATGGTGCCGTCGTCCTTGTATAGGCTATTTTTTTAAAACTGTAGGTCTTTCAGAAACCGGCTTTCATCTTCAGCAGAAGTGTGTGAGCTACATATACAGGCCTACAGTTGTAAAGAACGAAGGCACCTGCCAAGGTATTTATTTATTTTAATTTATAATAATAATAATAGTCCAACAACAATAATAAAAACAATAATTGTTTAACAATTAATAGTCTAACAAAATTAATAAGAGCGATTCCATGAAAATGTCATACCGAGGTGAAAATTTTGAAATTGACGCAGGAATAATTTTTTTGGCGTAATATATATCTTTAAGGATACAATTTTCTGATTCTATAAGATAATGTTCCTAAAGTGTATTATTTTAATCTAATATCAGTGGTCGAACTTGTAATATTCCAAACCTGTAAAAACACGCAAAATTTTACCAATTTGTTGTTTAATGATTTGGTCATATTAATTCGTTTTATTTTACAAACGATTTTGTTAAACCATGCTTTGGCCCTTCCTAGTCGTAAATGTAATAATATTACATTCACTTACCTTACTGTTCCGAATTATGCACACAAATTTACCAAGTTATTTAACAACACGTTTTCAAAATTTATCGGCTCATCACAATTTAGGAACAAGATCGCAAGACTCTTCTCTACTTTTGATACCACAGCACTGGACATGTTTATACTCTGAATCTTACACAATATCTATGACTAGAGCATGGAACTCATTTCCCAGTCATGTCAGGGACCGTCAATCGCTATCATTATTTAAATCCAAATTAACTGATAGGCATATATCTTTATGGTCCAGACAATATGGGCTGAAACTAAATGTAAACAAAACGCAAGCAATAATTATCGGACATCCAAGGCTCATAGCAATATGCCGGCTGTCATATTAGATAATGAACAAATTCCTTATACCGACGTCGTTAAAAACTTGGGATTTCACTTAGATTCTAATTTAAAATGGCATGAGCAAGTAAAACAAACATCTAAAAGGATCTTTCTTCTCCATAATGCATTCCCTAAAGCGACTTAAACATTTTCTTCCTACAACTCTTAAAAGAATTTTAATCCAAACTTTAGTGATGCCGCATTTTGACTACTGTGACGTTCTACTAACTGACATAAGTGACGGATTATCGGACAAACTGCAGCGTGTCCATAATATGTGTATCAGATTCATATTTAATGTTCGAAAATACGATCACATTTCTCCATTATTCCACGAATTGTCATGGCTACATCTAAAAGAGAGAAGAAAATCGCACTGTCTAATTCTCCTATTTAAGATCCTACATACCTCGATTCCCAATTATTTATCATCCCGTTTCCACTATATATCCTCAAACCATAACTTATACACAAGATCACAACATAGTCTCTTACTCAATATACCGCAACATAGGACATCACATCACTCCATGTCATATACCATCTCCACTTCTCGCAACTGGAATTCCCTACCACAAGAAATAAGGGGCTGCCGGACATTGGCATCTTTTAAAAGAAATCTAAATTTATATTTGCTCTAAACTCGACTTCATTATTATCCAGTGTAAGATATATATATTAATTGGTGTTTCCCGTATAATGTATCATATTTATATTATTATTATTATTATTATTATTATTATTATTATTATTATCGTATCATTATTGTTATTACCCTATAAAATGTTGTTTGTACATGGCATTTACATTGCTACATTTATTGTATCTTTAACTGTTTATAATTAGTATAGTGTATATCCTCAAACCATAACTTATACACAAGATCACAACATAGTCTCTTACTTAATATACCGCAACATAGGACATCACATCACTCCATGTCATATACCATCTCCACTTCTCGCAACTGGAATTCCCTACCACAAGAAATAAGGGGCTGCCGGACATTGGCATCTTTTAAAAGAAATCTAAATTTATATTTGCTCTAAACTCGACTTCATTATTATCCAGTGTAAGATATATATATATATATATTAATTGGTGTTTCCCGTATAATGTATCATATTTATATTATTATTATTATTATTATTATCGTATCATTATTGTTATTACCCTATAAAATGTTGTTTGTACATGACATTTACATTGCTACATTTATTGTATCTTTAACTGTTTATAATTAGTATAGTGTATATCTATATTTGTCGAATATTTATTTGTATTTGTGCTGGTTGAGTGGAAGAGAGGGCCTTATGGCCTTAACTCTGCCAGAATAAATAAAGTATTATTATTATTATTATTATTATTATTATTATTATTATTATAAGTTCGACACAATGAAAACATTAACTGCATAACAACTATATAGAACATTCCATTAATAATCATCTAGGAAGCTACTTACTTTATTTTATATCATTTTAATTGTTTTATATTCTATGTTTTTGTTAGTATTAGCTAGTATTAGATCACATCATCATTGGATTTTGTTTAGTCTGTATTTTAATAATATCTTAAAATTGTAATATGTATGTAATGCACTTGCAATGCCCCATTTTGATTATTGTGACACTCTCTTTGCAGACTTGAATATTATTTGCACTCAAAGACTTCAACATGTTCATAATTCTTTCCCACGTTTTATTTGTGGTATTCGCAAATTTGACCATGTTACACCGTCCCTGGAACAATTATCGTGGCTTCGTCTAAGAGATCGTAGAACTGTCCATTCCTTATCCCTTCTCTATAAAATACTTCACACATCATCGCCTAATTATTTATCACGCCGCTTCATCAGACTATCCGACACACATAATCTTGACACTCGATCCCATCAGCACATTGTCCTTTATATCCCTCCTCATCACACTGTATATTATTCATTATCTTTTACGGTCTCAGTTACCAAAACATGGAATTCCCTTCCGCCCTATGTCAGAGTCTGTCAAACTATAACATCCTTCA
Source organism: Diploptera punctata (assembly GCA_030220185.1). Taxonomy (NCBI): domain Eukaryota; kingdom Metazoa; phylum Arthropoda; class Insecta; order Blattodea; family Blaberidae; genus Diploptera; species Diploptera punctata. The sequence continues at coordinate 1,037,446 of JASPKZ010003823.1, read as the reverse complement.
AAAACAAACTAAATAATTATTTAATAACAAACTAACTTATACACCTCACTGATATTATTCTTTTAACAATTCATAAATTTAATTATTTATGAAAATAATATTAAGATTAACAAATATTTTCTTTTGTTTTGTTTTAAATATTGTATAATCGTAAAATTAGTTTTCTATATCTCATAACCTTCATTTGTTTTATGTATACATTAGACAGGGACAATTTAATATGTCTTGCTTGTATAATTTTATTATTAGTTTTAGTCTTAATTTTAACTAACATTAACTGGTTGCATTATAGATCTAATATAGCCTAATAGATATTATCTTTTTGATCAAATTTTTACTTATTATTTAAAATTAGAGTTAATTCAGATTGTTGTATTCTGATGTAATATATGTTTGTCCTGATGAGTGGAAAAGAAGGCCACGTGGCCTTAACTCCACCAGGCTAAATAAGTCTAATCTAATGTAATTTTTGTATAATTCTACTATTCGCTGGTTGAGTGGAAGAGAAGACCTTATGACTTTAACTCTGCTAGCTAAAATAAAGCATATTATTATTAATTACATTCTAATGTTCTATATACCTTAAATGTGTCCTATAATTGTTAACTACAAGCAAGAGTCAGCCAATCACGCAAAACGTATAAAAATTACTGTACACAACATAATAATTGGTGGAATAAAATTTTCTCTTGGATTCTACGTTATCGGTACACAACCAACAAAAATGTATTGAAGATATTTTCTTGTAAAGTCATTATTTTTCCCGCTAGTGTCCCATGACTGACTGACTTTTTGTCCTATCATATATATGCTAATACATATGGTGCAGTCAGTTGCTTGCTGCACTCCGCTGAGGATTAACATAAACATGGTTTAGGAAATTTGGTAGACTGTTCGGCTCAGCTGTTCGATAAAATAATTACTGACCCTTTTTCTGTGTCAATTTGAACTAAAAGACAGTTAGCGGAAGCATTTAAATATATTCAGGAAAAAGGTTGCAGTAAACGAAGCAGCCATACTTGTTGATTTCTCAGAAAATTATACATACAAAGAACAAAATGAGATCCAGGCAGTTCATTGGAAAAATTAGCATATTTCAATATTAACTGCTGTTGCCTAGATTAGATGGAAGGTGACAGAGACGTTCAGAAGAAATACTTTATTTTAGTGTCAGGTTATGTGACACATAGCAAGTGTGCTATAGACTGCAGCCGACTGTTGAGGAGTTCACAGAGAGCACACAGTATCTCCTGATGATGTCTACCGCAGCAGTAGACGAAACGTCGAGTAGAAGAACGACTGGACCACGGCCTATATGCCCGGAAGACGAACCTAATAGGGATCAAGACGCCGGCCGTGAAAGCCTACAGTTATACATGTGCTATAGATGTTTGATTTAATAATAATAATAATAATAATAATAATAATAATAATAATAATAATAATAGTGTAATACTATTATTAATAATAATATTTTCATCTGAGATGAATGTTGTATAATTATATTTAGTTGTATTATCTTGTAGTGTATTGTTTATGTGTGATGATGTTAACACATTTGGAACGTCATGTAATTTATTTTATTTCACGCGGGTGATGTAGGTGATAGCGTTATAATTAATTTTCCACACGACAGAATTATAACACGATATTTCAGCACGTTGTAAATATGCACAAAAAGTAATACCAACCTTATCACTTACAAACTTGTGTGAAATATCTTTCGTCCACATTCATTTCATCACGTGTACATTTCCTCACAATTTGTATATTTAAGAAAATATCAACAAGTTTAAATTGGTTTGAAAAATGTATTGTCAGGTGGTGACCTATAAAAATACAATATCCTCATTCATTTACTTTGTATCAAAAGCGACTCGTATTGTTGTCCTTTTCAATTGTTTAGATCACAACCAACTGTAGATATATAGAGTTGGCTATGATTTAAACAGGAGCTCAGCTGTCAATAATATGTGGTATTAACAGTTGGCTCTCATTAAAGCATTTATAAACAACCCTACTATTAAAAAGTCTGATATTAAATTAAGAACCAAACTTTCCGCGAAGACAGACTCTCAGCCCTTCTCTCCGTGGTTAACCCATTCGCTTCAGGTTTAAATGCTCAATGCATTTCCCCAGAAACCGGATTTAATATTGTCTATTTTCAGACAATCAAAACGAACAAAAGGTAACGACACTTGAAATCTCAATAAGGATTAAAGCCAAAACACATTCCTCTACTATTCATAAATGTTGTCAATACATTACCATCCCAAGGGATGTACAAAAATTGCAAAATATATAACAGGCAGAGTTAAACGAGTGTACCTCGTCTTCCGAGTTAAAGTCCATTTAACAGCCGACGAGTCTACCTCATTTGCTGAGGCGAATGGGTTAATTATGTGGGTCATGCAGAACTACTCTAACTGGCTCACTCTATTCAACATCACGTGCTAACAACATATTCATATTAAAAAGTTTCCGGGAATAATTGAAGGATGTGCCTCAGCGTATGGAAGGCGAAGATGGCATGGCCTAGAGGGCTTGGTTCATAAATACCGCCTGTCTTACTATTACACAAATATGCAATGGTATTAATATGCTGTTAGTTTATTACGATGAAGTACTATTAGGCAATAGGGAGGATATATTAAAGCCCAGCAAGCACATTCTATTGATTAGCATCAAGTAATTGGGACTGGAAGAAAACATCTATAAAGTTAAATATATGCTCACACACACAGAAATACATTATGCAATGGAAATGGTCAGTTAATGGCAAATAAAGTTTGAAGTACCTGAATTGAAATACCTAACTAATAATACTGGATCTAAACATAGTAGATATCTAGGACCCAAATTATATAATTAATTAACTGGATCCAATCCAGAACTAAGTAAACTAAATACAGCTAGTTTAAAAAAAACGATTAAATTAATTATTTTTAATTAATTAATTAAGTGAGTAAAGTTAATCATTTGAATATTTTTAAAATAATAAATATGAAGCATCTATTTTTGCTTATATTATTATAAATCAATATATTACTAATTACCTTCTTCTGTATTATTGGTTTTAATTCATCACATTATATGGTTTATATTATTTTTATGCATCTCATTCTCCATTGCATTAACTCATTTGTTAGAATAAGTCTTATTCCCAATACATTATTATTTTTTATTTGTATGTGCCACAATTTATGTAAAAATGAAATTGGCCCCTAACTTTAAATTTATATATTCTATTTATATTATTCGTGTAACTGAACTGCACCCGAGCACGAGCACTTGCTCATTTGGGTGTCAATACTGTATATAACATTTATTTGCAAATAAAATTTATTCTTATTCTTAAACAATTAACTCACTGGCACTATTAAACCCGTAGGTTCATGGCCGCGTGGATATAAGCTCTCCATATAACCCTATCCTGAGATAATGCTTTCCAATTCCTCATATAATCTACTTCCTTCAAATCATGGTCAATATTATTTTCCCATCTCATTACTGGTCTACCAATTGGACGTTTTTCCTCTGATATCCTTCAAGAAGCATACTTGCCCTCTTTCATTCCCCATTTGTGTCATATGTCCAGCTGATCCCAGTCTATGAGACTTAAATATTCTTATAATATCTGCTTTCCTACAACGATCATCTAGCTCACTGTTATGTGTGGTCTTCTCCATTCGCTTGTCTATGAACAATAATTATATCTCAATGTAATTCATTTCATATCACCTTTCGCCTCATCTTATCTTAGGCAAAAATTAGTCTGGTTTAGCAAACCACAGCTGTTTAAAATATGCGGTGACCTAATGGGTTACACTCATTTACTTCCTCATGATTCCGAGCCTGTGAGTCAACTTAGGTCAGAATAGAACTAAACGGAGTGTTTGTAACCCCTCCTTGAACACTTGGTCCGAGCCCAAATAAATGACGGACAGAGTCATGTGTGTGAATGCTTGATGACAAATATAACACACTACGTATCATTCCATGTATTATTAATAAAATTGTAGATAATTCATAATTGAGGTGATTAGAAGCAAAAGGATACGTGATTTTTTGCAAAAAAAAAGTTTGATGCATGATTAATTACATTCTTGAAGCATAATTTAATTTAGTAGCAGAGTGACACAAGCATATTAGTTGGGAGTAGCTAGATAAAGAATGACTATTATCATTTTCAATTATATAGGATTTTCTTATACAACTTAAACTTTGACCCTTAAATTAGAAATGTGTCCTATAAGATACATTGATTTCATTTGTTTAATTTTTTGTATTTTATTGTAAGCCTATGTTTTCCCTTTACAGAGATTTAGGCGCTCTCCCCCTACAGGGAAGAATATTAACCATACTAATTTAGTTACACTTGTTTTCGTATAGATGTCATTTTGAGTGGTCCGTGGTCAGCGTTCCCCCTCATACTGACATCTAGGAAACCAAGATAGTACTAGGACGGGAAAATTCGGTAAATTTTGCTTAGAGGCCTTTTCATTCAGGCTTAAGGATTTTTTACGAGCCTGAAAATCTTCAGACTCGGGACCCACGGCTTAAAGTCCCTCCCGGAGGACTTGTTCCTTGGATATTTCCGTCCTAAAAAATCCATCGATCCCGGCCGGATTTGATATTGGTTATAAAAAGTAGAAAAACAAATTAATAGAAATTACTTAAATTTGTGTCAAATTAAACAATAAAGTACAATAATAACTTAGAATTTCACATTATTTTGTTTTCATTGCGGTCCGAAACATTTAAATAACTGGCAGGATAAATTATTGTGACGCCATTTAAGAGTTACACCTGTTTTGACTCAATATTGCAAAAATTGTTCCTTCTAACCTCCTCAAGTGTTAATACTTGTATAGGCCTAGTTTAACCCTGATGAAGTGGAAGAGAAGAGTTTACGATCTTAACTGCATCAGGTGAAGTAAACAATTATTATTATTATTATTATTATTATTATTATTATTATTATTATTATTATTATTATTATTATTATTATTATTATTATTGTAGATGGATAAAACAGTGATCCAAAAATGAGGTTGCTGAGTTAGGCTCTTGAAACCCGAACCAATCTTCACTAATCTAATCAAATCTAATCTAAGTCCCTTGAGGAAGTACCCTAACCCACGTTGGATTGTGAGACTATAAACATATAGAATGTGAAAAAAAATTGTCTATTACACGAGAATTGACAGATTATAGATACATTTTTCACTCGTGAATTAAATATTTTTGCTTTATTTTAACATAAATTAATATTTTTATTTATATCTTGCAGCGGTTTCGTTCCTCTTTCAAAATCCATGCGTTGCATGTGTATTCTGATATCCATTTAACATTCATTTGTTATTTCTATATTCATATTTTCTCACTGATTCTAAAACTGCAATCTCGCAAGGTCGTTACTTTAAGGGCATGACACCCTGTGTTTTACAAGTTTATAAAGTTTTTGGTAACAAATGTTATCCGAGGAAGCTTGAAGCATTTTATCAGTAAATGTCACTTCAAACAAATGACAGTAGCAGAGTGACGTATAAGAGAGATGAGGATATGATAGTGGATGTAGAAATCTCCATCTTCCATCCTACTGCCCACCACTCATTTCTACCATGAAACTTAAAAAAATCCACCGTCACATCAACTTTTAGTTACATTTAGTAATTTTATATAGGCTAATTTAATTTATTTCAGCCTAAGATTATTTCAAAATAACAGATTTATATCGAGTGCTCTTAACATGCCAAAATAAAAATTAAGCTGAAAGGGCTGGAGGGACCTGTGACTTATACAGAAATAAATCAATTGTACCTATCTCTAACTGTGTTGGGCAATAACCTTTCCTTTGCTAAAAGTCACTATACCAAGTTAATTTAGCTACGCTTACTTGCTTAAAGTTGTCATGAATGACCCAATAATACATCTTGTAGTCAGTAAAGGTAGGCTATCACTAGGATGAAGAAGTTCGGTAAAGTTTACTTACAGGCCTCTTTATTCAGGATTAAGATTATTTTATAAGCCTGGAAATCATTATGGACAGCAGCCGTCAAATCAATGACATGACTAACATATATATATATATATATAACATGATAAGAAAAATAAATGCCTGAACGGGATTTGAACCCGAACCTCTGAATGCAATGCGCTACTAATTGCGCTATCAGAAAAATCTAGTACAAACTAGTGGTTATGCTCCTTGCCTCTAGTCCCGAGGATCGCGGGTTCAAACGCGGCCGGGGATGTTTTTTAGGATGCAAAAATCCAAGGAGCAAGTCCTCCGGCAGGGACTTCAAGCCGTGGGTCCCGAGTCTGAAGATTTTCAGGCTTGTAAAAGATCCTTAAGCATGAATGAAAAGACCTCTAAGCAACATTAACCGAATTTTCCCGTCCTTTTTGTTTTCCGTCCCGTTCCTTGATGTCAGTATGAGGCGAAACGCTGACCACGGACCACCCAAATGACATATATACGAAAACAAGTGTAACTAAATTAGTATGGTTCAAATTCTCCCCTGTAGGGTGAGAGCACCTAAATCTCTGCTAAGGGAAACATGGGCTTACAAGAAACAAGATATATATTCTCTATTATTACGAGAAGTAGCGGGGACTCGGTCTCCACTGCCATCTAGTAGCTCCTATACCAAGTAAGCAAATTAAAGAGAATATTTTACTTTGTAGCTGTGATGCTTTTTCGATTTTGTAATTATATTTTTGACATTGAGCAATGCAAGCTAAATATGACATGATAAGAAAAATACATGTTTGCATATGAGTATCAAAATAATTGCGATGTCAATCCTGTAATGATTGAAACAAAGTAGTTTCAATAAGGAGGATTGATCCTATTGTTAATGGGTGGTTTATGTCGGTAAAAATAAATATAGTTAACAGTCTAGAAATTAAAATAACTAATTTAATCATATCAATGAGTAGTTTATGTATAATGTAAGTTTTGGAGACTTATGAAGAGATTATATTTCCTCTTTGAAGTTCTAAAAGATTATATTATTTTTGGTTTACAAGACAAATATCTTATTTACATTATTAGAACTAGTCTTAACTATTAATGTTAATACATTGTTTATGTTAGATTATAAGAAGGCTTTTGATAAAGTGTCTACACCAAAACTATGGAATATATTAAGTGAAAAAGGAATTCCACTACACTCGATAGCAGTAATTAAGAAAATCTATGAGAAATCAAAAATAAAAACAATTCAAAGGGAACCAATACATATAACAGGAGGAGTTAGACACGGTTGTCCACTATCAACCACTCTTTTTAACATTTATTTCGACGACATGATAAGATCATGGAAGCAAATGACGACTGGGGGAATTAACTTAGGAAATATAGTAATAAAAGCAGTAGCCTTTTCAGATGACCAGATCTTAATAGCAAAAACAGAGGACGATCTACAAAGTATGCTATATAAACTAAATGAAACATACAAAAATACAACATGGAAATATCATTAGAAAAATAAAAGACAATGGCCTTCAAGGGTGCTCATCCAGTTCGGACAAAGATAATATTAGAAAATAAACCAATAGAACAAGTGGTAAGATATAACTTCCTAGGTTGCGAAATATCATACACAGAGGAAACAGATATAAATAACAAACTAAATAAGTTTAATTATATAACAGGAACACTAAGAAGAACTTTGAAAAATAAAGCCAGGAGAGACTCTATAATGAAACTATACAAGACAATGGCAGTGCCTATTATTACTTATGGATCCGAAACATGGACAGTGACAACACAACAATCTGACAGAATACAAGTTGCTGAAATGAGGTTCCTCATACCAATAGCAGGGTATCAAAGAACAGACAAAGAACATAACACAGAAATAAGAAATAAGACAACAACTAAAAGTAGAGAAATTAAACACAACAATAGAAAAATACAGAACAAACTGGAAAGAACACTTGGCAAGGATGACTGAGAATAGAATAGCAAAAGCAGCATACATCTATTCACCACGAGAAAGAAGAAGTTTGGGAAGACCAAAGAAAATATGAAAAGAACAGCAATTTGGAGCCGGAACAGGGTAGTAAATAAGCCTAAACCGTGAAGAAGAAGATGACCTTATTTATGTATGTATACTTTTGTGGGATTTGAGTGTTTCCTTCAAATCGGAAACCTTTTTTTTGGCTACATTATTAAGATTGGAATTTATTGTGCTTTCACGTTACCTAATTGTATACTCTTATTTAGTTTATATATATATTGCTTCGTGTCGCGCATAGCGATGTTTGAATTGCACGGGCGAGTCGCCCATGGCGAGTTAGAGGACCCGCACAGCCGGCGAATTATCTGGAGCATGTTGCCAGATAGTTCTACTGGCGTCTCTTTCTATTTTGAAGAAGGATCCATGTGAAGAGAATTGTGGGCGTCGAAGTTACTCGAAGCTGTTTTTACAGTTTTCGTCGCGCTTATATAAGAACGGAGGCACAAGGCCGGCGAATCAGTTTTGTGTTTGACGCCGACGAGAGCTGTCAGTCTGCGATAGTCTGTCGTGTGGTGAACAGTGTGACGATAAGTTGTGCCTAATTTATTTATCAGTGAGTGGAAAATTGTTATAACCGAGATAACAATTAAAAGAAGATTATTTCGGGAATTGTAATTGTGAATAGAAGTTTACTGATAATTGAAGAGTTGAATAATGTGTGTAGTGAAATTTTTAATACATTCATTGTGCTTATTTACGGATAAATAACATAGAAGAAAAATCGAGGCTATCCTGTGACAATATATATAAGCGTTACTGCTGTAAAATAAAATACTCTCATCAAAATACTTTCTTGTTATAGAAGCCACTCGATGGCAATAAGTGCATTGTTCGTCCACGTCTTTAGAAAAGAAAAAGTATTTGCAGTGGGAGCCTGAGTGGAATAATGATTAGCGAACTAACATACATATTTAGAGTTCTTCGGTTCAAATCTCTGTTCAGGCATATATGTCTACCATATATATATATATATATATAAAGTATTGGTATATAGGACCTTGGCGAGAAGAGGGCCACTAGTGTAAAAATGCCATAAATTAAGACTACTATCTATTAGAAAAATGGTTACAAATTTATTTATTTATGGCCACAAGTCATGTGCAAGAAAATGGAGACAGAGTAAAATTGTGTCCATATCAAATAGTATATGTACTGTACCTTTTTTTTAATTATAATTGTTAATAACTAAACTTTTTACACTTTTGGCCATCTTCTTCTCAAGGCGTGATATATGTTCGTGTTATTCTCCCACATCATTCTAGACCTACTTACCGGTCGGTTTCCCTCTGGTTTTCCTAGAAGAAGTTATAAAGCTCCTCTTTCTTTACCACTCGTGTCACATGTCCTGCCCATCGCAGTCTACGAAACTTACGGTTCTTATAACATATGGTTTTCCATAAAGATATGTAGATCACTGTCTTCGCCATTCCTTTATCTGTTCCACTCTCTTTGATTCTAACATTTTACTAAGAGCTTTATTTCCAAATACTGGCAATTTTTTCTCCTTGCTTAAAATAAGAGACCATGCTTCGCATCCATATAATATAACTGGAAGAATAACAGTTTTATATACTTATAAACTCTACTACTAATTGTAATATCAAAAATTGTTTTTGTCACCCTGTATCAGCACAATTACTGTAGAATAGTCGCTTTGTTTTTGTCGAACTGTTGGAATAAAGTTTTATAATCCGCTTTTATTCTGTGTGTTCCATTAACTCTGGCGTAACCCTCCTCCCTTAGAAATGTTATATTTTCACAAAGCAAAGCTTCACAAATGTCCCATACATAAATAATATCCTGTAGCTTCATAACCCACGCCATGTTTCTTGAGAACTCAATACAAGTCTTCAAGGGACATTGGTACTTACCACAATATTACAAATAGCGGAACTTTATATTTTTAAAAGTAGCATTACAGGGCCTAAAATAGATACCGATACTGCTATTATCAAGTTCTACAAAAACATAAAATATGTACTAGTAATTTGTTCAAGGACGACACCTATGCTATAACATGGCACCACTTTTATCTAATGGTTAAAAGTAGCCTATGTTTCACATTTATTGTCCGTACACAAATTCAATATTTCCTTTCTTTTACACTGTTCTAGCGAATTCCGAAGTAATTCATATCTAGTTCCTTGCCTCAGGTTCCGAGGGTCGCGGATTCAAACCCGGCCGGGGTAGATTTTTTTTTAAGACGGAAAAATCCAAGGAGCAAGTCTCCGGGAGGGATTTAAGCCGTGCGTCCCCAGTCTGAAGATTTTCAGGCTCTTAAAATATCCTTAAGTCTGAATAAAGTGGCTTCTAAGCAAAATTTACTGACATCAACGTCCAAGTAATACCTTAGTTGCTTGTTAGATGTCTCACTGGGTTGGTGTGTTGACCGCATGCCATCCATGACATCAACGAGCAAATAAGGTAACTAAAAAATTAACTTAGTCTAGTAACTCCTTACAACGGAGAGGCTATGGCTCAACAATGGGCTACGTCATTATTAGAGCCCGGATTTTATGTAATTATATATTCTGTTGCTGTGTGTTGTTATAAAAAAGCTAAAATGTCGATGAATTAAACTGAAAAGACCCTTATTCCAAAGTTTTAAATTACATATTTTTACATATTTCGAGCTATAATACATATTTCACACCACAGTACATAATTTTACATATTTTAATATTTTTTGCGGATTATTATAAATTTTCGTCAATCTCATTAATTTTAGTTACATAGCAAGAAAGGAAGAACAATTGTAATTTCTTTTTATTATTGTGCTTCTCATGCATTGTCGTCAATCCTATACATTTCCGTTGCATTTAAAGCTAAATTGTACGAGTTCGATGCGGACAACAAGGACTTCTTTTAAACATTTTTTCTTCCATGTTATCAAACGTTTCAGAATTTATAAGTCAGTTGCATTTAATTTAACCATGACACCGGTTGCGTCTTCGAAGCTAAAAATGTGGATTTCTGTTGACAGTGCTTTAATCATTGATGGTAAAACAGTCCTCTGCCAAACTTGTGATAAACATATTGGGTGTACAATGAAATCTAATAATACACTAAACCTTGGATGGGTGTATGGCTTCGGAAACGGACCACACTGAAAACTGAAGGTGTTCAACTACATAAGAACTAAACCTTGGATGGGTGTACGTCTTCGGAAAAGGACCACAGCGAAAAATTTATTTGTTTAATTATATAAGACCTAAACCTGTGACTCGAACTTATCATTCCTTGCTAATGGCATGTGGGATCATGCCGAAACGTCGGAATTAGTGGCCAGAGGCCGAACTTGAATCCAAGACGCGGAAAACCCAAGAAAACTTTCTTATTCATAGTTATATCCGCGTAAATCTGCAATATAACATATATATATATATATATATATATATATGTTTATTTATTTATTTAAACAACTTCCTACAACCTGCGTTTTACCCTGTGAGTAATATATGTAGCATAATGGTTAAGGCAATACGCTACAAGCTGGTAGCTTGAGAGTTTGAGTCCCAGTGGGGCCAGTATTTTAACCTGATCCAAACCTTCTAGCGGCCTATGGCCCTGAGGTCGACTCAGCCGGTATCGGAAATGAGTACCAGACTCTTGTTCCGGGGGTAAAGGCGGCCGACACGCAGGACTGACATTAACTGTCGATTGTCTAGAAAAAGTGGGAGCCTTAACATGCTACTACCCCTAAGGCCTGTAGTACAATCACTTTACTATATATATATATATATATATATATATATATATATATATGCCCGTTAACGCTCTACTGGCCGCAATTTTTGTTTCATCGAAACCAAATTTGGCTTCTAAATTAATTAAAAATTGCAGATATTGTGCCAAATTCATAGTTTTCGGGGTAGCTTAGATAATTAGTGAAAAGTAGATTTGGGGTAAATAAACGCCTGTGCAATGCTGAGCAATTAACTTGTAAGATATAAAAAATGGCAAACAATTACCATTGTATTGACGATGTGGCAGTTGATTGGTGACACTCACGATGACATTGAAGTTCAAATTTAATCCTAAACTCCCTTGGGATTAGTGCAGATCATCATTAGCATCAAGGATTAGACCCCAAGGTCTGTTCCCATCTCATATTAGAATTTGTTTGTCCATCTTTTATTGCGTCTTCCTACATTTCTTCTTCCTTGTGGTCTTTAGTGAAGAATCTGTTTCGGGGTTCTTTAGTTATCTATTCTATTGATGTCTCTGCGTTGTGCAATCCTATCAAATAGCTTGAATATATTTAGTTTTGTTCATATACCTTCATTTCGTTTCCGATCTGCTATTACTTTCAAAAACCAAACTTCTGTAGTTTGTATTCTTCATTCTTGGTTTTTAGTTAAAACCTAGTGTTCCGATCCAAATAGTAGTGCCCATTGTTTTATAAAATTTTAAAAGTATCACCTTTCTACAATCTGTAGAGAAGCTGTTCGAAATAAGCCATCTATACAGGAGGCGGGCAAAAAATGCACGGCCAACGATGCCGCGGAAAGAAGTGCAGGAGGGAGAACATATCAAGTGATATTATTAATTTGCTCTTATTGAATGTTCGCAACGAAATGGTTAAACAGAACTCGGAGGGATCGTAACTGTCCAGCGCTTACCATTAGACTGAATTGGAAAGCGAAGGGCGCATGCGCTCTTAGGCTCCGCCATCTCACCCACGAACACGATGCGAGAATTTATCTACACATTCCACGGACAGACTTAAGTTTTCTCAAAATTCGTTTTATGGTGCTGCACATATGATTAAATTTATTTTGTCAGAGGAGATGATATATAAAAAAATCCAAAATTGCAAATATGGTTACTTATTCATAACGTTTGTGGTCAGTAAGTTGATTGTTGGCAGTCACAATGAAATTGAAGCCTACATCTAACCCTTATCTTGGGGTTAGAGAGGTAATATGTACTTACTTACTTACTTACTCGCTGGCACTATCGAACCCGTAGGTTCATGGCCGCGCGGACATAAGCTCTCCATACATCCCTATCCTGAGATAATGCTTTCCAATCATTCCCTGTTTAATCTACTTCCCTCAAATCATAGGTAATGTTATTCTCCCACCTCATTCTTGGTCTACCAACTGGGCGTTTTCCCTCTGGCTTCCCTACAAGAAGCTTCCATGCAAGTCTTTCATTCCCTATACGTGCAACATGTCCTGCCCATCGCAGTCTACGAGACTTAACTGTTCTTATTATATCTGGCTTCCTATAAAGAGCATGTACATCATTGTTATGTAGTCTTCTCCATTCACCTGTCTGTTCATCTCTCTTTGGTCCAAAAATTTTCCTAAGTACTTTATTCTCAAATACTTGTAATTTCCTTTCCTCCCTTAAAGTAAGAGTCAATATGTAAAAATAGAAAATTGTTGATATTATGTAATTAATAGTTTTCGAGATTGCTAAGATGATCTGTGACAAGTATATTGGGGTAAATATACTTCCGAGCTAGTAACATATAAAAATGGTAATTGTGTGGAATCATAACATTAATAGATTCCGGGCTCTGTGGCCGTGGTGTTTCTTCCAGACGTTTCTCCCTCAACTGCGGAGGGCATCTTCAGGGGCGAGTGCTTCTAGGTGGTGTTCCCTTGACGTAGACTCGACTGGAAGAAACACCAGTTACAGACCACGGCTAAATAGCCCGGAATCTATTAATATTATTGTAATTGTGTATTGATGAGTTAGAAACAAAAATAATGAGAGAAGTTTTGCGCTATGAATGTAAAACATTTATATTGGAAGGTTGTTGGCAAGAAGTGATGTGAATTCCAACCTTCACATTTAACGTTTTAATTAAATTGCTGTTCACAACTTTTATAGCTGTATTTTTTGTGGAGTGACGTCATCACACACAAGTTTGTTTTTATTATGGAATTTTTCGTGCAGAGCGTATTGTTTTCACAGCGGGAAGTCCCTTTATTACAATAAATCTGCAAATTCATGTCTGTTAATAAAATTATACGGGAATAGATAAGTGGTAAGTGCCCAATTAAATGTTTAAGAAACGCCAGTTCAAAATACTTTTAGGCGGGGTTTTCTCTGATAGACTTGAACTAAAAGCAATATTAGACATTTTAGAAGAAAGGAAACCACCGAATGTTATTATTATTATTATTACCATCCCTATTATAGGGATTTATCTTCTTCTTTCTTAGCACTACAGTCCTTTCAGTTTGACCTTGGCTTCCTTTAAGGCAAATTGTCTTTCAGTGTCTTACTTCTCCACCTCTTAACTCCCATCAGTCTTAAGTCCAACTCCACATCAACCAGCCATCGTAATCTTGGTCTTCCTTTCTTTCTCTTTTCTTCTGGTTTTCCATCCAAAATGTTTTAGATTTATAGGGATTTATGGAGGAATAAAATTTACAATGGGTTGTAGGAAGACTACTGTATTGTAGAGACATTTCTAATAAAGATTATTATTATTATTATTATTATTATTATTATTATTATTATTATTATTATTACTCGTTTCCCTATTATAGGAATTTATTGATGAGTAACATTTACAATAGTTTGTAGGAAAACTATTGTATTTTAGACAAATTCGTTTTTTATATTATATCCTCAACTCGTGTCTAACTCAGGGTGGGTCGAGGGATGAGATGAGATGAAGTCCCTTATGTAGATGTCTGAATGATCAGGTTGCCGGTCGAGCACGCCTAACGCACCACCATAGGGACAGATGAACGAAATTGATGAGATGAGCATGGGGAAACGTTGGAATGAAATTGTGGCAAGGAAAAACACGAGAAAACTCCGAGAAAAACAGAAAAACCTGCCCAAGCTCCGTTTGGTCCACCACGAAACCCACATGTAGTGATCGAGAGTCGATCTCAGGACCTCAGCGGTGAGAGACGAGCGTTTAACAGCTTGCGCCATGGAACCAGAGAAATTCCTAATAAAGATTATCATTATTATTATTATTATTATTATTATTATTATTATTATTATTATTATTATTATTATTATTATTATTATTATTATTATTATTATTATTATTATTATTATTATTATTGAATCTCCATACATTCTGGTATGCTACGGTTTTAGTTACAATAAAAATTATGTACAATCATGCTTCATTTATATATATAATATTTAAATGTAATATCCATCCATAGAAATTCTGCTCGAGGGCAGGTCTTTCACTGCAATCGTAGCATTTTTATGCCATGCTTTGCAGCTTTACTAGGGAACTGTAGGTGTGGTAGCTTCCCGTTGCTTTCCACACCGATGAAGGATGATGATGGCCATATGAGTTCGGGGACCGTTTGGGCCTTAAAGGTTTCCTGACATTTGTCTTACAGTTGAAGAAAAACCCCGATAAAAACCTCACCTAGAAAAACTGCCCCGACCGGGGATCGAACCCGGCCCGCTGCGTGACAAGGCAGCACGCTACCTCGAGATCACAGCGGTGGACAAATGTAACATAAACAACTGAATTAATTAACAGTCAAAAACTAACTCAAAGTGCCATAAAAAGTAATAGAGATAGTTACACAGCTTCTTGTAGCAACATTTCTTATATAATATACTAGCTAATACCTACGTCTAAATAAATGAAATGTTTTTATGTTTAGTTGAATAAGTTAAAAGAAAAATAATTACACATTTATATCATCATTATTTTTATATATCCCGTGCTGATTAACTGGCGTTGCCCGGGAATCTACTTATGCCAGTCTTCTTGGCAACAATGAGCTGAAAGACAAAAATGGTTATTGTGAGGTATCCGTAAAAGATAGACATATGGTGTTCCAGTCTTTTTTGTAGATTTTTTTTAGATATTCAATTCTATGTACAGCCTTTGAAATAACTGATGGCTCACAGATAACTTTCAAGTCCCTGAACGAAGCAGGATCAGAGGTCAGCTATTTGGTTCTAACTACTCGAGAAACTAAAATCCGTTCTATTTCGTTGTCTGTCGTGCAATGAAAGATAATTTCGCATAAATAATTAGTGTGTAATGCTGTAAATAAATCAAAGGAAAACAAATTAAACAAAACAAAGAAAATTAATTGAAATAAGGACGAAAAAGAGAAAAAAAAGCATGATAGCGGAATTGAACACGCGACTACATGCATGAGAAACAGAAGCTCCCTCCACTAGACCACAACCGTCCGTGTTAGAAATTGTCTGTATGAAGCGATGCAATACTTGTATATTGAAATTAGGTATTAACTTGACTTAGTTTAAATTAATCAGACGCATTTTGTATTAGTTGTGGAAATAATCTTGTTATGCCTTGTGTTTTGTAAACAAAGTAATAAGGCGTTACAATCTTTATTCATTTTCTATATATACGAGCTGTTTCCTTTGATCAATTTATTTCCCTTTATATATACATTTATTTATATGAAGACGCCTGGTAACACGTAGGCATTACGAAAATTAATGACGATATTTAAAAAATTCTGGCCACGATTAAACCTGGTCCTGCGTCGTAGGGCAAAATAGCATTTTTTCGACTGCTCTACTGCAAAACTATACAAATACTGCATGAAGAAATACATACGCCGTTGGATTTGACCTCGAAGGAAACAGCACACAACAAATTACTAGTGTGAATCGCTCTTCAAAACTTTAACTTTCCACCATAAAGAGTAGCGCCATCATTTTTTTCAAAGGCTCTATGTTAATTTGGTGTATTTGTTATGGTTTACAAGGCGTATTTAAGATTCCAAGGAGCGACGTTTTTAGTGCACCGATGCCTTTTTTTTCAGCTCCGGCCGTATAGCACGTGGGGTAAAATGTTTACATTAATTGTTTGAAAATAATGTTATAAATGATGGTAAACAAAACCCATTCAAATCAGTCAAGCAGTTTTTTTTTTAGTCCATGAAGGACGGACAGGCTCACACCCGTGTTTATATATACATACATATTTGACAAAGGTGGTTGAATCTACTTTGGCAATAATCTGATTTAGTAATAAATTAATCTCTTTGGGATTCAAACGCAGGACATTCGAATAACATACATGGTACAGTCTGGCTGGAGTTCTTGCAAAGACAGGTAAGTTATCTGTACCTATTTTAATAGTTCCAAACAATGTCCAAATTTACGGTGAACAGCCATAAATTGTGTTAATACAAAATTTGGTTCTAATAGTATTTGTACTTTATTCGATCGAAAGCAGTTGGGAAAAATAATGTTCTTGTTAAAACACCATTACTACTTTTTAACACTCGGTACTCATATTGTACAAGATTTTTCTTATTTTTTTATATTTGATAGAGGACAGGAGCCAAAGAAATAGTTGTTGAAATAACAGCTGATTTGGAAAGAAAATCAAATGTTATTGTTAGTTGAATTCAGGCTTTCACGGCCAGTAATCATAATATTAAGACATTCCGGGCTATGTGGCCCTGGTTCATGTTTAGTGTTTCTCCCTCAACAGCGGAGGTCATCTTAAGTGACGAGTACTTCTAGGTAGTGTTCCTTGATCGGAGGCTCGACTGTGAATACTAATATTAAAATGGTATTGTTCTTTTTATTAAACATGGGCGTATATATTCTAGTTTCGCTGTGGCGTAGTCGGTTGAGACCCTACCTTCCACTCCGGCGACCGGGTTCGATTCCCAGCGGAGTAAGGGATTTTTAAAATTACAACCTTGGGACTGGATGTGTGTCGTGTCCTAGTTGTCCTCTTTGGGTTTAATTCCTTTAAATTCTATTTTGTTCCTCTGTTTTCCATTAAAACTCAGTTTTACCCAGGAGTGGAGTTTAACGTACTCTCAGAGGGTTGGTACGCTCACACAAACTTGCCGCAGTGACAGCAGATAAAGAGAAAATACAAACCGGTTCAGTGCTGTATCTATCAAAATGCGTATATGTAGTAGAAATGCACTGGTGACGTAAAATGCATTGTACACTCTCTCTAGGATTCTTAGCACCGCGCCGCGCCGGTGGGTTCATATAGTTGTCGGGCTGTAGGATATTGTGAGTCGTCGTAATAACGACGATTGCATTTTGCGGGGAAACGTGAGAATATTGGTCTCGCATTGGTAGAAATAGATCTGCGAGTCACCGACTCGCGAGTTGAAAGAACCGCGCAGACCATCGAAATGTCTGGGCTCTGATTTCAGAGATCACTACGAGTCTCTACTTCTCTATTCGGGAAAGATAGGTGAACAGAGGCTTCCATGTTTGGAAGTGTCTAGGCCAAGAGCGTAGAAAGTTCCTCTTTGGCGAAGGCAGGAAGCCAGACAGTTGTGTATTGGCAGCGATAAGTGAAGTGTGGAGAGAAAATAAATTGTAGTTAGTGTACTCATCATACACTGTAAAATAATTCTGAAACAGATAAACTTTGAATCAAGATTAATTGGACGGCGTTATGTATCAAACGGCTATGCGCCATTAATTAAGTTTCGAGAAAAATACGTTTAAAGTTCAAGTCAATCTTCACTATTTACTGAAGTGTCAAACTAACAATACTGGATATTGCAAGTTATTTTCCTTGTTTTACAGTTGCGCATCAACAATCTAAGAGCGGGAACATTTGGCTTTACCTGCATGATGCAAAATTTAGATTAGCATTTATGAAGATCTGGTTTCATACCCGTTTGTTGTAAAACATAGAATCTCTGATAGGACTGATAGCGTTTACATTTTTCTTTAATAATAAGGCTATATTTAAAGATTTGGCGCTAAAAATATACGTACACTTACGTCATGAGTCATTGCAACAGATGACATCAAAATCAGATTTTTAAAAAATGGCACTTAGCCGGTTGATGCATAATTGTAAGTTACCACTGATCATTTGTAGAATTATGCAAAGTGATTGTGAAATATTACGAGATATCTGTGTGTGATTGTCTACGACATAAACTGTGACTCCGGGCCATCATCAGACAATAAGATCATACATCAAGAATAAGTCATGGGAAATACGCAATGCAGGTACACTACCGACAAATGAGGATAAATTATTTATTTCCCATCGAGTTCATCCTGAATTCATAGAACTGATAGGCCCACATCTAATTTGTTATTTACATTGTAATTTTAATCTACGTGATGTAATCTAGAACTCGTGTTTATTTTAAATTCGTGAAATTTGATTAAACCTTTTAAATATTCATTTCATCATCCATTACTGTAAAAAAAACATAGTAGGCCTATATAACTACGTTTATTTAAAAATAATGACATTTAGATACACCAAAGTGCGATTCTCAATAATTGAGCAAGCTACGCGAATCCCTCAGCAAGTTGAAATAATCATCCGATTTTCTGGTTTAAGGAAGTTAGTCAAAAAAAAAATCAAGAATAAAAGTGTGTATAAACATTGAAACAGAAGGATATACTGAAACTTAGATCTGCTGAAATGATATACCTTCTATACACATCAATAGATCATTAAAAAATGAAGGCGTCTGAAAAAGGAACTGTCAACAATTACATGCGAGATATTTTGAATTTTTCCTGATAAGCTTTGTAATGTACAAAGGTCATATTTAAGAAAATATCTGCCGTTTTTAACTGTAAGACACTAAACTCCAAATCTATCATATAAACTATAGGAAAGTAATAGGGTCTACAACTCCTTTATTAGCAGAATGGATAACCCTCACTACCCACCGTCTGCTCCTCGTACCAGCACTCTTCACTCCGCTTTTAACTCTGCAGGGATGTACATCTGCTCTATTCAGTGGGTTACCATTCCTGGATTCTGGCTTTGATTTCTGTACCCTGCACTTAAAAACGGCATATAATAATTTGGACACGACCTTGGTACATCATAGGCCTAACGCTTCTCTGAGAGAAATTTCAAGGTGGTTTCAGCATGCAATGGTTGACAGTTCCCTTGTTAGAAAAATTACACATGTAACCTTTAGAAAACAAAATTTCTGATTATTATAAGTCAAGATGAATGCAACATGTTCATCGAATGGAGGATCACAGGAACCTAAGCAGATGTTAAGCTATCAACCTGCAGGAAGAAGAAAATCAGGACGTCCACTCAAAAGACTTTTGTATGGTATTTGTATTAAGGCAGAAACAGATCAACAAATGACCTAAATTCGTGATTGAACTATGGTGATTATGATGATGTTGATTAAATAATATATATCCAGTTACTTTGCAAGAAAACAAACATGGTGGCCGCCAAGGCGTTTTTAAATTGCAGCTTACAGAATAATGCTCCCCTTCAAGATGGAATTGGCTGATTTTTAAGAATATCCTCTTCCTTCCATGTAAAAAAGAAATGGATATCAAGTTGCGAAAAAAGAAATGCGGCCGCTAGAGCGATTATTAAATTTTAACTTCAGGTGAACTCCCCACACGTAATGACCCACTATTGATGGTTAAAGAATACGACCTTAATTACTTTAAATTATACTTGTATACCAAGATTTGTTCCGAACGAGACAAAATTTGCAGCCGCTAGAACGTTGACAGAACACTACACACACAAACTCACACACACACACATATATATATATATTAATTATTTTTAGTTATGATTTTTTCTACACTAATGTCACTAATAACAATTAATAATATGTTCTTTCTTTATTTAATGAAAGTGGTATTAAAATGTATAAATAAGTCTACCTAATGTCTTATATAGGCTAATAAATAAGGGATGGATTAATTCACTATAGTTTATTATTTTCCCTGAGTACAATACAGTAGACCTGCATTTGGAACGGGTTTTTTAGTCAGAAGGAGCATCCTATCCGCTATCCGATATATTAAGTTTGTTAGTGATAGGATATCATACATAATTCTAAAGGGTAAACGACATGATTTTATAATTGTAAATGTACATGCCCCCACAGAAGATAAAGATGACAAGATCAAGGATGAGTTCTATGAAGAATTAGAATGCTTATTTGATAGCCTTTCACGATATCATATGAAAATTGTCTTAGGAGATTTTAATGCAAAAGTGGGGCGGGAAGATATATTCAAACCAACAAATAGGCAAATTCAGTCTTCATGAAGATAGTAACGACAACGGAGTTAGATTAGTCACATTTGCCACATCAAAGAATCTCATTGTTAAGAGCACAACATTTCAGCATAAGTACAGGGTGGACCGCTCGAATGGACCTAATTTCAATTGCTTGTTACTGGCAAACGGTTGAAGATAGAAACTTAAAACAACGTTCATATTACAGAAAAACTCACCAAGTTTTGATATCCAGATCACCACATCTCTATATGAGCCCCAGCAGTCACTGTGACGATATCAAAGCGATGAACAATTTCTTGCCAAGTACGTTGGAGTATGTCTTCTGGAATGTTCTCAATAGCCTCTATGATGCGCTCACGAAGATCACGAAGGTCTTTGACTGGGGTGGTGTAAACTTTATCTTTGACATAGCCCCAGAGAAAGAAATCCAGTGGTGTTAAATCGGGAGATCTCGGGGGCCACGCGATTGGTCCTCCCCTACCAATCCAACGGCCAGGGAAAATGTTGTCCAAAGTCGTACGAACTTCATTGGACCAGTGGGGAGGAGCACCATCTTGCTGGAAAACGATGTTAGGCTGCAGTTGTTCAATTTTGTGGAAAGAAGAACTGCTCCAGCATGTCAAGATATGTGGTACCACGAACAGTTTTCTCGGCGAAGAAAAACGGTCCAATGACCTTATTATGTAACAAACTGCACCAAACATTCATCTTCGGACTATCACGAACATGCTCTTGAATAGCGTGAGGATTCTCCGATCCCCAGATCCGCACATTATGCCGGTTTACCTTGCCTGACAAATGGAAAGTGGCTTCGTCCGAGAAGAAAATCTTGGTCATGAAGTCAGGATCAGCGCCGAGACGGTCCAGCATCGTATTGGCGAATTCCACTCGTTTCGGCATGTCATTCGGCTCCAGACGTTGCACTAACTGCACTTTATATGCGTGCTGTTTGAGGCGTTTGTGGACAATCCGTTGTAATGTCGATTTTGGTATTTGAAGTTCCCGCGAAGCTCTTCTTAATGACTTCCGGGGGCTTCGCTCAAATGCGGCTTGAACATTTGCTACCATTTCATCGGATGCTCTGCGACCACCACCATGCTCATTCATAAATACACCTGGACGTCCCCAGATGGAGAAACTCGGAACCAGATAGATCATGTATTAGTGGATAAACGCTGGCACAGTAGCATCATTGATGTTAGATCAGTTAGAGGGACAGACTGTAATTCGGATCATCATCTGGTCAGGGCGAAAATCAGACAACGGTTATCGCTTGTGAGAGGAACAAACGCTAAAGATGATTCTGTAAATATGAATTAAAAAACTTGAAAAACGATGAAATGCGGCAAGAATACCAAATCAAAATTGCTAATAGATTTGAAGTACTGGAATCTTCAGATGACAATGTGGCAAACGAAGAAGAAACTGATATAAATAAATAATGGGAGGCTATAAGAGATACTATTAAACTGTCAGCGTCAGAAAGCATTGGTTGTTTAAAAAAGAGGCAAAACAAGAAATGTTTTGATGAGGAATGTGCCGACATTGTAAAGAAAAGAAAGCTAGCAAAAATGAAATGGTTACACGAGCCAAATGAGGTAATTTTAAAGCAATTGGGTAGTGTTAGACGGGAAACCACCAAATTATTAAAGAGTAAAAAGAGGGAATATTTGAGAGAGAAGATTAATGATCCTGAAATGAATGCAAAAAATAGGAACATTAGAGAATTATATCAGGGAATTAGTATAGAGAAGAAAGGGTTTCAGGCTAGAACAAACATAATTCGGAATGAAAATGGGGATATGATTGCAGATTCCAGGAGTATATTAAATAGATGGAAAAGTTACTTTAATCAGCTATTAAATGTACATACAGAACAGCACATTGAGGAGGGTAAGTTACAGACAGCAGAAATGCTAGTCGCAGAGCCAAGTGCATTAGAGGTTGAAATGACAATTGAAAAATTGAAGATGTATAAAGCATCAGGTTCAGATGGGATCCCAGCAGAACTGATAAAATCAGGGGGAGAAAAATTGATGGACAAGATACGCTGGTTGCTTAGTATGATTTGGAAAAAAGAAGCTCTTCCAGATGAATGGAAGGAATCAATTATCGTACCAATTTATAAGAAAGGAGATAAAACTGATTGCAACAACTATAGGGGCATCTCATTACTTTCAACTTCGTACAAAATTCTAACAAATATATTAGTAAGCAGACTTACTCCCAATATTGATGACATTCTAGGAGATCATCAATGTGCATTTAGAAGAAACAGGTCTACAACAGATCAGATTTTTAGTATAAGACAGATTTTAGAAAAGAAATGGGAATATTATAACTTCTATCTTCCCTACTGTATGGAAACAGTCTAGAGTTCGGCCTATACCAAAAATAAGTACACCAACTAACTGTAATGACTACCGACCGATTAGCATCCTTCCGACATTATCTAAAGCCCTGGAACATATTGTACATAAGCAAATGACTGAATATCTCCAAGAAAATCACCTCCTTGATCCTTATCAATCCGGCTTTAGATCTGGTCATAGCACAACCACAGCTTTGCTAAAAATTACTGAAGATATTCGTGAAGCCGTGGACAGACTTCAATTGACTCCTTTAACCTTACTTGACTTCAGCAAAGCTTTTGACACAGTAGACCACGACTTACTTATGATAAAGCTCAAGCACCTACACTTGTCTGACAGCGCTGTATCCTGGTTCGACTCATACCTGCACGGTCGTCAACAATACGTTTCATTAAACTCTAGATCTTCGTCTTGGCGCAACGTGCCGGCTGGAGTCCCCCAGGGCAGTGTTCTCGGACCTCTTCTTTTCTCAATCTACATAAATGACTTGCCAACTGTACTAAAGCACTGCCGTTATCACCTCTACGCTGATGATCTCCAAATTTACCTACATTCACCTCCTCATTCTCTCTATAACAGCTTGACAAAAATGAATGACGATCTCATATCCATCTTTAACTGGTCTTCAAGTATCGGTCTAAATCTAAATCCTAACAAGTCACAAGTAATTCTAATGGGACAACAAAGACTGCTTACAACCTTTGACATATCTACACTTCCAAACATTACTATAAATAATATAATTATCCATTATTCTTCTTCAGTAATAGATCTTGGACTACATCTAGACGCAAATTTAAACTGGCAAACACAAGTGAAACCAATAGTAAAAAGACTTTCTCCATCTTACATTATCTTAGACTTTAAAGAATTTTCTCCCAGTTTCGTTAAAACAAATCCTTGTGCAGAATCTTGTGTTACCACACTTCGATTATTGTGACATTATATATAATGATCTAAACTATGACTTGTCGCAGAGACTGCAGCGTGTTCATAATGCTTGCGTTCGATTCTTTTCAATATCCGCCGTTATGACCATATTTCCGAACACTTTAATAACCTCTCTTGGCTCCGTCTTACTGACAGACGTAAATTGCACTCTCTTTCACTACTTTTCAAGCTTCTGAATTCCTACATCCCTACTTACCTGGCGTCTAGATTTGAGAAGTTATCCTCTTACCACAATATTGACACTAGATCACAAGATAGCAGTCTGCTAACAATTCCTCTTCATAGCACTTCCTCCTATTCTACTTCCTTCACAGTAGCCTCTGCCCGCTCCTGGAATCTCCTTCCTCAAGATATCAGGGGTTGCCGCACACTTGGTACCTTTAAGTCACGCTTATACAGTTACCTGTTGTCTAATAATTAATTTTTCTCTATTTATATAATTTTATACTATGTCATTAATCTTTTCCTCGTTTTTTTTATATATATTGTACATATTATATATTTAATTCGTTAAATTTAGAGTAAATCAAAATACATTATAAATCGTTAATTGTATTGTAAATCATAATACATTGTAATCGTTTATTGTATATATACCCTATATATCGTATATATATATATATATTGTAATTTAGATTTAAGACTATTTTTTTGTTTGTATTTTTTTAAACCTGGTTGAGTGGTAGACAAGGCCTTAAGGCCTTAACTCTGCCAGGTAAAATAAATCAATTATTATTATTATTATTATTATAATGGTACTGTACATCAACTATATGAAGACTTCAAAAAAGCATATGATTCAATTAAGAGGGAGAAGTTATATAGTATCCTGCTGGAGTTCGGAATTCCTAAAAAGTTAGTTAGACTTATACGAATGTGTCTAAATGACTCAACGAGTAGGGTGCGTGTAGGCAAACAGTTTTCAGACACTTTTCAAATCCAGAATGGGTTGAAGCAAGGAGATGCACTATCTCCTCTACTATTTAATTTTGTACCTAGCATGCCATTAAATCTTTAGAGAATGAGGAAGGCTTACAACTCAATGGTATTAATAAGCTGTTAGTTTATGCTGATGATGTAGTACTACTGGCCGATAGCGAGGAGATACTAAAGGCCAACACGCACACACTATTGAGTAACACTAAGAAATTAGGACTGGAAGTAAATATCAGTAAAACTAAATATATGGTCACACGTAGAAATACATTATATAATGGAAATGGACAGCTAATGACAAATGAGGGAAATTTTGAGGAATTGGCTGAATTCAAATACCTAGGAACAATAATCACAAATAGGAATGAAATGCACAAAGAAATTAAACATAGTCTCAATTCTGGAAATGCATGCTATTATGCATTGCAGAGACTTTTGATGTCCCAACTCCTTTCAAAAAACGTTAAGCTGAAAATATATAAAACTATTATTCTACCAGTTATATTATATGGGTGCGAAACATGGACTCTTACTTTAAGGGAGGAAAGGAGATTACGAGTATTTGAGAATAAAGTACTTAGGAAAAATTTTGGACCAAAGAGAGATGAACAGACAGGTGAATGGAGAAGACTACATAACAATAAACTACATGGTCTTTATAGGAAGCCAGATATAATAAGAATAGTTAAGTCCCGTAGACTGCGATGGGCAGGACATGTTGCGAGTATGGGGAATGAAAGACGTGCCTGGAAACTTCTTGTAGGAAAGCCAGAAGGAAAACGCCCAGTTGGTAGACCAAGAATGAGGTGGGAGAACAACATTAACTATGATTTGAGGGAAGTAGATTATACAGGGAATGATTGGAAAGCATTAGCTCAGGATAGGGATGTATGGAGAGCTTATGTCCGTGCGGCCATGAACCTACGGGTTCGATAGTGCCAGTGAGTAAGTAAGTAAGTACAATACAGTAGATAGAAGTATATATTCTTTTATTAGATTTAATTTTAACTATCGTTAACTTTACTGTGTTATCCGATCTTACTTTTATAATCGTTGAGTTTGGACAAAAATGGTTTAGTATTATCACCTCACTATGATGGTTGTCCGTTTATACAAAAGCGGGTGCCGCGCGACAATGCTTGACAATGATTAACATGCGGAATTATTATAGTGGCGGTAGTCGGCATTTTTGTATTAAATTATATAACCCCTCCATGGTATCTTTACCTTGTTATGGTGGAGTGGCTTGCGTGCTTAAATGATCCCGAGAGCTATGCCGGCGCGGCGCATTGCTAGCGATAGAGTTACTCATGCTGGACAGGTCGAAGGTGATAAGCCAGACGAAAAAAGTGGCTTGGTCGAAAGACTGACGATCTTTCACCATAAAAATACAACCGTCAAGAAATTCGGACATGGGTTCAATTGGGATAAACTTTTCCGGAGTGACACGTGTTACGAATGGGGAATGAGACTTCTTGTAGGAACACGAAAGGGAAAACGCCCAGTTGATAGACCAAGAATGAGGTGGGAGAATAACATTAACTACGATTTGAGGAAAATAGATTATACAGGGGATGATTGGAAAACATTGGCTCAGGATAGGGATGTATGGAGAGCTTTTTGTCCGCGCGGCCATGAACCTACGGGTTCGATAGTGCCAGTGAGTTAGTTAGTTAATTATATATAACAGCTGCGGGGAAACAAAGCGAGCTGCTGGAGAACCATCATAGTGAGGCTAATTTTATTGTGATTTTTGTATTTGAATGTAACCTATATTTGTCCTGATGCCCAAACTCCACCAGACTAAATAAATAAGGTAGTTCTTCCTTCAACCTAAAGTAATTTTATTTTTACAAAAATTCCTGTCTTGCGCATTTTCTTCCGTCAATTCCATTCTATTATACCCTTCCTGATCCCATCCATTCATTGTTCCCGTGGTTTTCCTCTTCTCCTTCTGCCTTCAGCATTTCATTCCAAAACCATTACCCCATTGTTTTAACGTGTCCAAACCATCTCAATTTTCGTTCCTCAATTACTTCAAGAATATTCATATCAACTTTCATCATCTCTCTAATTCACTGGTTTCTAATTTTATACATCCATGATTTTCTTGCTGCTCTACACCAATAGTCCAACAACGTACTTGCATGTGGCTGGTCTAATGTCCAAGTTTCAACTCCATATAACATTGAACTAATGAATTGTTTCTCTCTAACGCCACCAGGTTTTCTTTTATGACATTTCTGGCTTTCTCTCCTGGCATTGGCGGAATTGTAATCCATTTTTTAGTTTGGGGCACCTGAAAGGCGGAGTTACGTTACATCGATGATGTGATGAGTGATAAATGATAATGACGCGCCAGGAGAGTTCTTAACCTAAATTCCAGACAATTAGTAACCAGAGGAATAATTCCCTTTAAGAAAAAAATCCTATGATCTGACCGGGAATCGAACCCGGGACCTCATGAACTGTAGTCAGTAACGCTGACAATAGTCAATGAGGCGATCATTAATGAATTATAAATTATTACAATTATATAAACTATATACAACAATATGAGTGGGTGAAAATGTATGGTATGCTTGGTTTATTTTCACTGCAGTCCCACACATTTAATTAAGTTGGCATAAGCAATTTAGTTTCTCCAATTTAAGATTAAATATAAGAAAAATATACTGTGAAAACCAGAAATATTGGACAATAATTTCAACTTGCAGAGGAATTCGCTTAGTTTACGCAGTTCCTGTGCGACGGACTTTTCACTTCTAATCACTGAATATGGAACCATTAGTTTTGAAATGCCCTATATTAAGATAACGAAAACTTTGTTTCAATAACATCTGATCCGCTACTTCATCTATCACGTAACACATAATCCATCAGAATCAGTGACGTAAATTATATTTCCTAGACGTTTTAATCTGTGCGCTTCAGGTATAGGGTGCCTCACCCTACTTGTTAACTTGTATTAAACATATGATATTTGTTAATTTAGGCATTACATTACATAATTACAAAGCTAATGTAGAATTCATCTCGCTCTTTCCGTTTTAACTTAACTTAGAAATTCCTGACACTGGTCATCTTCTCAGCGTCCAACTGTGCATTCGACCCCAGCAGGGATTGAACCTGCGACCCTCGAGATCTCAGGCAATGAAATTAGCCATTAGACCACCCAGGCAGATAATAATAATTTATTAATATACAGATTTTCAATGTTTACATATTTTTATGTGCTTAAAGTTTTATTTTATTTCTCTTCTCGTTCCTAATCCATTCACTCCATGCCCTCCAGTTCTCTTCTTCTCATTCCAGTTCTTTTCTTAATAATAATAATAATAATAATAATAATAATAATAATAATAATAATAATAATAATAATAATAATAATAATAATAATAATAATAATAATAATAATAATAATAATAATAATAATAATAATAATAATAATAATATTATTATTATTATTATTATTATTATTATTATTATTATTATATATTAATACATCCATTCATAGTAATTCTGCCTGAGGGTAGATCTTTCACTGTAATCATAGCATTTTCATGCTATGCTTTGCAGCTTTACTAGGGAATTTTTGGTGTGGTAGCTTCCCGTTGCTTTCCACACCGGTGAAGGATGATGATGATAATGGTAAGTATGATGATGGCCAGATGATTTTCGGGGACTGTTGGACCCTAAGCTTCCTGACATTCGTCTTACAGGCGAATCTTGCCCAGGAGCCTGTTCCAATCGGGAATAGAACCCAGGCCCGCTGCGTGACAAGGCAGCGCGCTACCTCGAGACCACAGCGGTGGACATAATTCATTAAGTTTAGTATTAAGGCCTGTCCTGGCGCATCATTTCCAGCATCATCACCTATCATGTATCATTGGGGCATCGTAACTCCGCCTTCCAGGCGCTCCAACCTCAGAAGTTAGTTACAAAAACAGCATACCAGGAGAGAATACCAGAATGTCGAAATGACAACGTGATGACATTGAATAAAAAAATAATATAAATATAAATACATTGTATGATGTAAATGAACATTTAATGACAAATGAGGGAAATTTTGAACAAGTGGCTGAATTAAAATACCGAGAAACAATAATTACAAATTGGAATGAGGTACAGAAAGACATTAAACATAGGTTTAATTCTAGAAATTAAGCTATTACACAATACAGGGACTCTTTATCGTCCCAGCTTCTATAAAGAAAATATTATACGGATGCGAAACATGTACTCTTACTTTAAGAGAGGAAAGAAAGGTTGCAAGTGTTTGAAAATAAAGTTCTCTGAAACATTTTTTGGACCAACGAGAGATGAACAGACAGGTGAAAGGGGGAAAAAGCTGCATAATAGTGAGCTACATCAATTTATGGGAAACCAGATATGCAGTAATAGCAAATGGGTCTCATAGACTGTGATGGGCAGGATATGTAGCACGAATATGGAAGAAACGATGAGCCTAGAAGCTCCTAGAAAAACCAGAGGGAAAGTGCCCTGTAGATAGGCCAAGAATGAGGCGGAAGAATAACAATAACCATGATTTGAGGGTTAGGAACATGTATATAGAATGGACACAAACCGGACCTCCCCAGGAAGTACTGGTTGTAAACCTTGATTCTAAAAGAAAACCTGATAGACCTAGGATTAAATAAATGGATGACGTGGAGAATCATTTGAGAAGAATTGGAAAGAGTAATTGAAGGCAGAAAGCAAAGGGCAGAACAGAATGGCGAGCTGTTGTTCGGGAGGTCAAGGATAAATTCTAAGAGCTCACTATGATGGTTGTCCAGCTGTTACATATAATTAAAGGCAACGATGCCGACTACCGCCACTATAATAATTCCGCATGTTAACCATTGTCAAGCATTGTCGCGCTGCGCCCGCTTTTATATAAATGGACAACCATCATAGTGAGGCGATAAACCGAAGAAGATGATTATCAAATTTTGAGGAAGTAGATTATACTGTACAGGGGATGATTGGAAAACATTCTCTCAGGATTGGGATGTATGGAGAGTTAAAGTCCACGCCACCATGAACCTATGGGTTTGATAATGCCAGTGAATTAGTTTGATAATAAAAATAAAGATATATTTAATTTAATTAAATTGATGAGGAAAGTGGGTTGCAGATAAGGCAGGAGGTAATTAGTATGGCTGGAACAATGTAGAAGCTCATTTATCATTTAGTTTTGCGAATGTTGCTACCCTTATCATAATGACAGTTGAATAATTTCTCAAACACTCGTCCTTTTAAACAAATATGACACGTGTAATGTCTTCCTATTCTGTACATCAAGTGCGTCAAAATATAATGTATAATTTACAGTTTCACTTTCACGTTTTGATAAACTTTATCATCTCCAAATTCACTGTTTTGAATAACGTACAAAAGTACACCCTTAGACAAAAACATGAGCCATCTCTTGATTCTATCAACCGATCGGGGAACTTCGTGAGCACTCGCAGAAGCTTTATTCACATTAACACGGTTTCAGTAATCGTACTGTGTTGTTTGCTAGTTAACGCATTGCACACTTAAATAACATAAAAGAGATAGCTTGCCTTTGTGTGTTTCCGTGGTCGAGAGGTCAAACACACAACATCTGCGTTCGTAACCTCACGGGTTCGATTCCCGTTCAACTTTTTTTATACTGAATGTTAGGATAGGATTTTGCCCGTAATATAGTTTCATATTTAATTTTATATTTGAATTTTAAGGCTTTAATGCACACATAAAACACATAAATGAAAACCTTCTAATAATTAAATGTAGAAAGAAAATAATATCTTCTAAAATTAAAACTTTAACAAAATTAATATCGGGTGTATGAACGCTCAGCATCTATTACCGCCCTCAATCTGCGAGGCGTTGATGCAATCAAATTTCTACAGTCACGTGGACTTTCAGCTAGAGCATCCCAGACGTCCTGAATTTGTGCCCATAAGCCATCTTTCGTCTTTCGTGCATCTGCAGAACAATTAGAGTTCATTATGAACAAACTTGTTAGAGGCCGTTGATTTTGCGCAGAACGTGTGCGCATCAGTGTATTAAAATCAATACATTGACATCACCTAGAACAAACCCTCAATGTGGTAAAATAATTGTTACAATAACGACATTAACATCGATTTAGTTCAATTGTCAAAATAAAATGTACTTAATTCATGAAACATTTTAGTACAAATATCACGAAAAAAAAACATAATTGAGGACGCCAACCTGCGACCTTCGTTAACAGAAACAGTGAATGCACGCTTTACCGCTGACCTAACACGGCACGTAGGAGTATCTTCACTCAGTTCATGCCACATAACGCAGTAGCTCAGGGCCTGCACAATTATGACTAGTTCACTAGTGTGAACCCAGCGCTGTGTCGAGTAGTACTTAGAAGAAATATGCGTTCAAGAGATGACTTTTTTTTTGTCTAAGGGTGTACATAGTACTTCTGCCTAAACACACTCAACCGAGCCCTGACGTAACTGCAACATTACTTCTACAGCAGGTTGTTAGCTCAGCATATGAAAGTATCTAGTTCCGTTGTAAACTGAAATTTGGCGGCTGCCAAGAATACCCAGGGGGTGCAGTATGCAGCACACGCACAGTGCTTGTCACCGTCACATCTAAGTATGTAAAGTAGTAGACAACGACATCATATCTCCAATTAATTACAATAAACCCACGCAGACGAAAACACAACTGACTAAAAGTGGCTATCATATAAAATAATAATGCAATAGTTTAACAAAATCCAAAAAGGAAAATAAATCATCTGCATATTGAAAGGAAAAAAGCAAAACAAAAGCACTGTTACAATATTTATAACGTTTCAAAAGTCTCGGATATGCACCAATACAAACAATCACTTAATCTCTAGATCCGTGAAGGGTGCGTCAGTCTTCCTCTGGCATCAAACAACAACAATAATAACATCTAACTAAAAATTGAAAACAGGCTTGTTAATGCTCAATGGCCGGATCTTCGTTTCCTGATCTACGGCTGGTTACGGCTGGATCATCGCTCTATCTTCAACTTAGAAATAACATCTGTGGGCTCAAGAGGGTAGTTAAGTCCCTGAAGCAGCCGGAAGAGACAGGCCACGGGCTGCTAGACTCGCTCGGTGACGTAATCGGAAGCGCACTGGGGTACCAATCCAGAGGTCCGGGTTCAAGTCCCGTCAGAGCATTTATTATTTTTTATCATGTCATATTAAGCTTGCATTGCTCAATGTCAAACATTTAATTATAACACACACACATATATATATATATATATATATATATATAGATGTTATAATTAAATCTTTGACACATATATATATATATATATATATATATACACGCATATTTGTATGATATGAAAAGAAAAATAAACCCCTGAACGGGTATTTGAACCCAAACCTTTGAATTGATACTTCAGTGCGCTACCACTTACGCTGTCCAAGCATTTTAACACAAAAACAAATATTTTTCCTTTATGTATGTATTCTCTATCATGAGAGGTGGCAGCAATTCGATCTCAGTGCCCTCTAGTAGCCACTAGATATATCAAGTAAGCAAATTAAAGACAATTTTTACTTTATAGCAGTGACACTTTTTTATTTCGATGTTATAATTAAATTTAAGCAATGCAAGCCTAATATGACATGAAAAGAAAAATACACGCCTGAATGGGGTTTGAACCCAGACCCCTGAATTGATACCTCAGTGCGCTACCACTTACGCTATCCATGCATCCTAGCACAAACATTTATTTTTCTTATATATATATATATATATATATTCTATTATGAGAGGTATACACATAACTAGAGACCGGGTTATATACAACTTAACATGCTCGAAATATGCATGAAAATGCTTAAAATATGCATGAAAATGCTTAAAATATGCACGAAAAATGCCAATATATGCAATACCAAATAATAATAAAAACGTAATAATTAGACATTTTATTTCTAAATTAACATTATAATTAGTATATTTATTATATATTTATTACTATCATCATTTATCACTGATAAATTATAAATTATCAATCAGTATCAGGCAAAATTGAAATATGCTATATTTTGCTATTATTGTATACAGAAACGACCCGGTAGTGTTCCAAGTATTCGGTAGTAAGGTTGTGTCTTCGATCGCTCAAAAAATGTTTATAAACTGAAAAACATCGTTCTACGTCAATTGAAGTAACGAGTCAGTATTTGAATTTGGGTGCTATTTTGGCACTTACTATTTCTGGAAAAAGCTCGCCCTTTCATTTATAAAACTATTTCACACAAAAGTTCAAAGCCAGGGTTATCGTTCAAAATCTTCTCAAACTTTTTCTTAAGTTTGCTTGGGAATACCTCCGGCAATAAGCAGTTCAGATGACGGATTTTATGCATTAACTGAATAGAATCAATCAACGCCAAAGCTTGAGTTTCAAGCTATTTAATAGTTGCAGGTTTATGGGAAAAATGACTGCTAATCACAGCTTTTTTTTAATTATTGGAATCGTTAAATGCTTCCTTGCACTGACAACTGCCATAAGTCTCTGCACTGTCCAAATCGTTTACTACACTTTTTAGGGCCTCGAAATGTTCATTGTAAAATAACACAGATTTTTAAAACGTAAATATAGCACGAAAATATGCGTTATCACTAGTTTTTCGTTAAGATACGCAATAACAGGTGACAAAGATCTAAATATGCAAATGTATAGTCAACATGCAAATGCATATAATCCGGTCTCTATAGAGGCCTAAAATGTAAAACTCAAACTAATAAATTAAGCCTAGTTATTAGAGGGAATAGTTAACACAACACCACTTTCTCAACTCGTGTCCAACTCAGGGTCGGGATGAGGGATGAGATGTGATGAAGTCCCTTACATTGAAGAGGTCTGTGAATAAAAAGAATGCCGGCCGACCACGCTTGACGCACCATCACAGCGGTAGATGAAATGAAATGAGTTGAGTGTGAAGAAATGGTGCAATGAAATTTATATGTCGATATAAAACCGTACATTTTAAGTACAGTAAAAAAGGTGAAAGTAAAGGTAAAGTGATCCCAATACAGGCCTCAGGAGGCCCTTGGGGTAGTAGGAGGTTAAGGCTTCCACTTTTTCTTGACAATCGGCACTTGATGTCAGCCGGGTTGTCAGCCCTGCGTGACGGCCGCCTTTACACTAGAACAAGCGTCTGGTACTCATTTCAGTTAGAGGCTGAGACAACCCATGGGTCATAGTGCCGCCAGAAGTTTTGGGTCAGTTTAAAAACCCTGACCCCACCGGGACTCGAACCCTCGACCTTCCGGCTTGTAGCGCAGTGCCTTAACCACTACGCTACGGAAGTACAGTACAATTATTAAAGATAGGATGTGATATATATATATTTACAAGAACAAAAATAGCGTAATGTTTCCTAAAAAAAAATGTTTTTGTAATTGTTACGTTATTTACCATGGAATTCAGCCTTAACATAATAATAATAATAATAATAATAATAATAATAATAATAATAATAATAATAATAATAATAATAATAATGATGATAATAATAACTCACTGGCTCTATCGAACCCGTAGGTTCATGGCCGCGCGGACATAAGCTCTCCATATATCCCTATCCTGAGATAATGTTTTCCAATCATTCCCTATATAATCTTCTTCCCTCAAATCATAGTTAATGTTATTCTCCCACCTCATTCTTGGTCTACCAACTGGGCGCTTTCCCTCTCGTTTTCCTACAAGAAGCTTCCATGCACGTCTTTCATTCCCCATTCGTGCCACATGTCCTGCCCATCGCAGTCTATGAGACTTAACTGTTCTCATTATATCTGGCTTCCTATAAAGACCATGTAATTCACTGTTATGCAGTCTTCTCCATTCACCTGTCTATTCATCTCTCTTTGGTCCAAACATTTTCCTAAGAACTTTATTCTCAAATACTCTTAATCTCCTTTCCTCCCTTAAAGTAACAGTCCATGTTTCGCACCCATATAATATAACTGGTAGAATAATGGTTTTATATATTTTCAGTTTAACGTTTTTTTAAAGGAGTTGGGACGCCAAAAGTCTCTGTAATGCATATTAACACGCATTTCAGATTTGAGGCTATGTTTAATTCCTTGTGCATCTCATTGCTGTTTGTGATTATTGTTCCTAGATATCTGAATTCAGCCACTTCCTCAAAATATCCCTCATTTGTCATTAGCTGTCCATTTCCATTATATAATGTATTTTTGTTTGACCATATATTTAGTTTTACTGTAATAAAAATAAAAATAATAATGTTTTATTTATTCTGGCAGAGTTGAAGCCATAAGGCCTTCTTTTCCACTCAACCAGCACAAATACAAATAAATATTCTACAATATAGATATACACTACACTAATCGAGCGATTCCATGAAAATGTCATACCGAGGTGAAAATTTAAAAAATTGACGCGGGAAAATTTTGCTGACATAATATATATATATATATCTTTAAGGATCAAATTGTCTGATTCTATAAGATAATGTTTCAAATGTGTATTATTTTAATCTAATATTAATGGCAGTACTTGTAATATTCCAAACCTGTAAGAATACGCTAAATTTTACCAATTTGTTGTTTAATGATTTGGACGTATTAATTCGTTTTATTTCATAAAATCTTTTGCTAAACCATACTTTGGTCCTCCCTAGTCGTAAATGTAATAATATTAATTGCAGTCTAATGTTCTATATACCTTAAATGTGTCCTGTAATTGTTAACTGCAAGCTATGGTCAGTCAGTCACGGAAAACGTATAAAAATTACTGTACACAACATAATAATGATGGAGTAAATTTCCTCTTGGATTCTACGTTATCGGTATCCCGTAACTGACTGACTTTTTGTCCTATCATATATGTGCCAATATGCCTGATGCAGTCAGTTGCTTGCTGCACTCCGCTGAGGATTAACATAAACATGGTTTAAGAAATCTGGTAGACTGTTCGCCTCAGCTGTTCCATAAAATGATTACTGACCCTTTTCTGTGTCAATTTGAACTAAAAGATAGTTAACGGAAGCATTTAAATATATTCACGAAAACGTTTGCAGTAAACGAAGCAGCCATACTTGTTTATTTCTACGAAAATTATACCTACAAAGAACAAAATGAGATCCAGGCAGTTCATTGGAAAAATTAGCATAGGGCCTATCTCAATATTAATTGCTGTTGCCTAGTTTAGATGGAAGGTGACAGAGAGGTTCAGAAGAAATACGTTGTTCTAGTGTCAGGTTATGTGACACATAGCAAGTGTGCTATAGAAAAGTGTTTTTTGAACTATAGTGATTTCTTCCAAAACTTGAGGTGATAAAAATTTTGAGTTGGAGCAGCAGGTAATAGAAATAGGCCTATACATTTAGCAATGTGACACTGCTTACTTGCATACTTGGATTTTGACACAAAATGGAATTTCTTTTAATCATACCAAAGAAAGGGGGCTATAGATGCGATTGGCGGCCAAGGAAAAAAGGATGGCACGGATGTATGAAAAATCGGGAAAGATGATACAAAATGGTGCAGAATTATGTAATGTGAGCTATAAAACCAACCAAATAACTGGAGTCACAATTGATATAGAAGAAGGAAAGAGTTTTTTTAGAAAAACAATTTGAATATATTGCATCTATCACAGACTCATTGCGTATACAACGTGAAAGCGTTGGACCCGTATGTTATAGAGTATGCACAACAGTCAAACAATCGGCGCAACAAATTCATAAGTTCGTGTGTTAAAAAAGTGAATATCGTGACAGGCCTAGAAAGCCCTTGGCTGCTAATCTCACATCCAAGTATATCAATCACAGAGATGAACAATCATCTAATCAACATATAGGGTGACATGTGGTCAGCATGTCGGATACTCCAGCCATTACGGCTGATTTCGTAGGCCGCAACCGCTAAATATTGTAGCTGCCCAAATTCTTCATGATTCTGGGCGGTCACCAATCCCATTGTGGCCGAAATTCCAAGAGACAATTTCTTCTCTCATTGGGATTCGAATCAGTGCTCTCTATTGAGACATCTTGACTAAAACCATTCAGTTACAGCGTGGGACTTCGTGCGTGACAGGAAACATTATTTTTATTAATAGGTCAAGTCAAGTTAGCGGCGAAGACTAGGGAGTGAAATGACTATACCTGCGATCTGATACATCGATGTTATGATGTGAGTCATTAGACCTCGGGATAATTAGAGTTAAGTTTTTTATGGTTGTTTAAAAGTAGAATTCACTACGTCAGCAATTGGACAGCTTACTAATGCGATTTATGATAATTTTTTTTTGAAAGTACATGCACTCTGATAAATAACTGACTTATTAAGAATGTGTATACATTCTGGAAGGCTTACTTTTTTTATTTCAATGGTTCAATCTAGATATCAAAAATATTAAAACTTACATCAGGTAAACTGTAATAAACACTCCAAGCGCGACAGGCCTATAAGGACCTTGGTCTACCAACCGGCTGCTGGCCTCACGTCCACATTTGTTAAGCGCAGAGGTAGATGATCATAAACCAGTGTACGGGTGACACGTGGTCAGCATTTTGGGTTACCCGGCCGTTATAGTTGGTCTTATCAACCTGGAGTAGTTACTTACTGTAGCTACCAAAATGCCTTAACCACTCGGCTATGGCACCTGACTAAATTGTACTCAGTTACTATATATATGTATACACACATACACACATGCATACAATTTTAGTAGTTATATTTAACAATAGAGAAGGCACTTTTTTATTAAGTATTTAATAGTTTCATTATTTTATATAATTTAAAATTGTACATGGTAAGCGAGTTAATTTAATTACTTATTGATTTAAAATAATATTTATTTTATAGCAAAATTAAATTGAACAATTTTCGTAGAATTGATAAAGTATTTGCAGTTCTTTATTTATCTCTGTTACTGAAGCTGTTTACCTAGTTTCATAGTATTTTGTTACATTTGTGTAATATTTGCTTTTGAAATTCTAAATAAAATTCAGATATATCAGTCAGTCACAATATAATGTCGGTCAGTCACATATTAGGGCATAATTCGGTATTTAGGTTTATTTTTTGTTTAAAATGTTACTTGCAATGTGCCCTCCAAACGGTATTTTGGAAAATTGAATTAAGAATCACATTTCAGAGAATGATGTAGACGAACATGTTAAGCTGCATGATGAGTTGACATTTATGTCAGTCAGTCACACATACTTTGATAGATAATAAATAACATATTTTTTCTTCAGTAGTTGTATATTTATGTACAATCTTTATCAGACACTTTTCCTCTACCATACCACATATATAACATCTCTAATTTCAACCAATTGTAGTATTTATGCAAGCTTTTTGCAGCAAAAGTGTATTGTAAATGCCAGTCAGTCACATATGGAATTGCTCACTTAGAAAATGGTAAACAAAGTGATCCCACTACAGGCCTCAGGAGGCTCTTGGGAGTAATAGGAGGTTAAGGCTCCCACTTTTTCTAGATAATCGGCCCTTTACCCTTTATACCCACAACAAGTGTGTGGTACTCATTTCCGTTAGAGGCTGAGTCGAACCCAGAGCCATAGTGCCGCCAAAAGGTTTGAGTCAGTTAAAAAAATCATGACCACACCGGGACTCGAACCCGGGACCTTCCGACTTGTAGCATACGTTAAGTATAAAGAGTTAAAATATATTAAATGTTGCAATGAAAATTTCATATACAAGCAATATTTTATACGATGATAATAATAGCAATAATAATATTTACGATAATAATAATAACAATAATAATAATAGTTAAGTCACATAGACTGCGATGGGCAGGACATGT
Source organism: Diploptera punctata (assembly GCA_030220185.1). NCBI lineage: Eukaryota > Metazoa > Arthropoda > Insecta > Blattodea > Blaberidae > Diploptera > Diploptera punctata. The sequence goes on along the minus strand of JASPKZ010003823.1, from coordinate 998,363 downwards.
GGCAGGAATGGGGAATGAAAGACGTGCATAGAAGCTTCTTGTGTGAAAATCAGACGGAAAATGCCCAGTTGGTAGACCAAGAATGAGGTGGGAGAATAACATTAAATATGATTTGATGGAAGTAGATTATAGGGGAATGATTGGAAAACATTAACTCAGGATAGGGATATACATGGAGAGCTTATGTCCGCTCGGCCATGAACCTACGGGCTCGATAATACCAGTGAGTTAGTTAGTTAGTTAGAAATATGATAAATTATACGAGAAACGCCAATTAATATATGTACCTTACACTAGGTAATGGTGAAGTCGAGGTTAGAGCAAATATAAATTTAGATTTCTTTTAAAATATGTCAATGTCCGGCAGCCCCTAATTTCTTGTGGTAGGTAATTCGAGAAGTGAAGATAGTATATGACATGGAGTGATGTGATGTCCTATGTTGCGGTATATTAAGCAAGTTAGATCATGAATAATTGCTGCATTAGCTTAATTGGTCGGTACGTTCTTTTCCTATATTTCCCAGGTGTCCTCGTATCCAACCCAAACGGAAATGGTATGTGTAATCACATATTATTAGGCTCTCTCATAAGTAATGTCGCTTTTTAATGTGATGTGTATCTGAAGATGCGATTCACTGGGAGTTTGTTACAAACGGACATACAGTGATGCGAATCGTTATCCTCAACAACTGGAAGTAGTTCATAAAATGTTGCGGGTCGCGGGATCAAACCCGACCGGACCCTAATAATGCACGAACAATGATGACAAAAATTCATGAATTAGGAGAGGTTATGGCTGCACTCAAAGAGTTGAAAAACCAATAAATAGACCTATATATACTGTATACACACACACACGCACACACATAGGGTAAACGCGGATAATTTCGTGACACGATTATTTCGTTATATATATATATTTTTTTTTTCGTTTGTAACGATGTTGTACCGGCAAGGAAAACAAATTATATTTTCTGTCTCACAGATGCCAGTAAGTCTACCTTTTTTGCTGTGTTTTCATATTTGTGATAACATCATTCCTTTGAGGTATTTTATGTTAACTTGTAGAGGAAGTGTTTTCATTCATGTTAGCAGTTGTTAGATTTAAAACTTGCAAGCATATGACTCTGTACCCACCAACAAGCTTTGGATGGCAATGGGGAAGTTTGGAATACCTAAATCTCTTTTACATTTTATGAATAGAATGTATGATTGTAAAGCAAGTATTAAGGTTGGAAATAGAGTATCCTCAGAATTTGATATAACAAAAGGATTAAGACAAGGATGCGGGATGTCACCAACATTGTTCAAGATATACTTAGAAGATGTATCAATGAAATGGAATAAGTCATGTAGGGCAATGGGAATCAACATTAATGTCCGTTTACTGCACAATTTATTATTCGCTGATGACCAGATTGTAATAGGACAAATTAAAGAAGATATAGAAAGTATGATTAGAAAGTTGGTAGATGCATTTTAAGAGGTGAACTGAAGGTAAATTATATCAAAACAGAATATATGGTACTGGGAGGAAATTCAGAAGACCTACAAATAAATAATATGATAACTAAACGAGTTGAAGATTTTAAATATCTTGGATCTATAATAGATAAATCTGGTACTTGTGAAAAATATATTATTAACAGAGTAAATTGTGCAAGGAAGGCGATTCGATCCCTGAATGGTCTTTTATGGAATAGACATTTGACCATTAAAACAAAAAAGGAAATTATACAGACAATAATAGAAAGTATACTTACATATGGATCAGAAAGCAGGACAATAAATGAAAGGATGCAGAAAAGAATCTTGGCGACAGAAATGGATGGATTACGGAGAAGTATGAGAATATGCAGGCTACAACATATTCGAAATACATATATCAGACAAGAAATGGATGCACAATAAACTGTTATCGATAGGATAACAAAGAGAGCTCTACGGTGGTATGGACATGTACAACGGATGTTCGAAGATAGTGGCCTAAACATGTGTTAGATTGGATGGTACCAGGCAGAAGGAAGAGGCGGAGAAGTAGAAAAGCATGGTATGAGGGAATGTATGATGTAATGATGAAGAGGGGTATGGAAGAAGGACAATGGGAGGAAGGAATCTCTGGAAAGCAGGAATCAAGGGCAAACTGTCGTAAAGTGGAAAGCCTGTATTAAGTATTAAGTAAGTAAGTTTTGAAGAATATTTTTGAGTAGATATTCTTCGACACTGAAGTTGAACCGATACAATGTCGAAAATGTGTTCTGTGATTCCATGAAAAATATCAAATGTTGACTGTTTATAAATGGGATTTCAAATGCATTGGATGTAGCATGGAGAGTGTTTTAAAAGTTTGTGACGAATTTGCTCTAATACCATCACGAAATGACCCGAGTTCTTCAAACCTCCACAAAAAAATAGATATATAATTTATGTCCATATTTATAATAAAATAATATATATATATATATATATATATATATTCGACAACTCAGCATATATATTGCATTCATATTCATATATATATATATATATATACACATACACATATAGATGGTAGTGAAGTTGCGTTCTCACTACCTCTCGTGATAGAGAATATATGTAGAGGAACGTCCGGTAATTTGGACCCCTGTTTTGATTTTGTTGTTTTTCTTCTTTTAATTAAGGGATTTGAATTTTGTTTAATTACAGTGATTATCATTAGTGTTGTGACTATGAAATGGCATTGTTATTTTATTCAAATATGGAAACATCTTCATAATTTATAAACGTTTTTACATTACAAGCAGGGTGTGCTTTAACCTCCATATTCGGATAAAGTGGATCCCAGAGTAACTCTGACTCTCTTAAGGTAGCCAAATGCCTCGTCATCTAATTAGTGACACTTCAGCTTTTAGTATACTTCAAGTTTATTTACTCTATTAATTTATACAGACAGACACAGATTAATCTGAAAATGTTTATGACTGATCATAATTAAAAAGCGTTGATATGTATTTAATATTTTGAAAAAATTATTGTTGATTATAACATTCACACGTCAGTCAACTGCAGAAAGCGACTGTTTTTGGGTTTAGTAAAATTACAAGGATAATAAATACACATAATTGAGTGGCTTTTACAGATAGCATTCTCATTGATAAAATAATAATCCAACCTAACCTTATATTTCTCCATTTCATATAGCATATCGTATTAACTGTTACTTCAAAATTAGTAGTAGTAGTAGTAGTAGGATTTTATTAGACTACAAGTAAGACATTTACAATATTATTTACAAATATGGGTCGCACGGGCAGTAAGCCATACGTGGTGTTGACAGTCCGTTACAATAAAGCAATAGTATAAAGAAAATTAATAGATTGTGATGTGCGCTAGAATATCCAAAGAAATGTTAAAAATAACAACGATAACACTATCTTACCTGTTTTCTTTTTTAATCTAGAAAGTGAGAGTGTATTTTTGAAGAATAATCGCAGAGTGAATGTAAAACAAGATTTAACTTAAGCGACGTAGTAATTAGTTGGCGCAATCAATAAACAGAATTTCAATTAATGCAGGTGCACTTGAGACAACCGAGATCGATCACGTAACAAAATGAAACAATCATCCTGGGATAATCAAGTCCCGCTATCGAATTATGCAGCTAACATAGCACTTGATCATCTGTAGTGTTCTCGTGTAACAACCATCTCATCATATTCAAAGTTATGGCGTGTATTTTCTCAAAAACCCTGCTTTCATCGTCGCCATAAATATATAGCATACGTCATATGTAGAGACGGGATTTTTATGTACTAAAAGGTTAGATTGCAATATAGTACTGTATGTAATGAGAAGTTAGACTTAAAACTGGTGCCAGGAATTATATGAAGAAAATTACACTAAAATATGAAATTGTAAAAGCAAAATATCAGACATATGAATATTATGACACAAACATATTATGAAGCTAGTGTTTTCTAAACTTTTTACATACATTTATATACATAAACGTATATAATCTATAATTGTACAGCCTTTGAAAAAAATGATGGCGCAACTCTTGATGGTGGAAAGTTAAACGTTTTGAAGAGCAATTCACACTACTAAGTTGTTACATGTGCTGTCTCCTTTGAGGTCAAATCCAGCGGCCAATCATAGATTTATACCAATCGTTATTGAAAGAATTTCAACAAATAAATGTATTAATTGAATTTCTAAGTTAAGAGAGTTATCAGATGACTGAATGCAAGTAATATTCTCTTAGACCAATCAATAGTTCTACTTGGAGTACAAAGGGTACGTCTGTAGTTCTACTCTTGGCTTCCAACAGCCAGGTGGACTCAATGTGAGAGCGATGTATTTTTTAACGTCTCAAGCAATTTTTAGGTGAAGATTATTATTGTGTTATTAGTGTTTAATATATTGCTGGCGATTCTTCGAGGTTTATTAATTTATAAAATATTATTATGTGTGAATGAGTATGTGATGAACATGCGCATAAACTAACCCTCACCCTTAATGGCAAGCAAAATATTTTTACTACTTTATTTATATTTTCACAATTGCCTATTATAAAGTAATACATTTTAGCAATAGGAGATAATTGGAAATTATTTAACAATCTAAAGATATAATAAGATTTAGATATACATAGTCTGCAATATAATAATGTTTATAACAAAGGTATGTTTTTTTTAATATGAAGATTAATCATTGATGCTGTTTTTGTTTTCTTGTCAGATTTCAATGAAGATGGAATTGGAGAACCGGGAATTACAGGATCTATGGATCAAGAAGATGCTCCAGAATTGCATGTTGTCAGAAAGAGGAAAAGTAAACAGAAAATTGGATAAAAATAAAGCAAAAAGGGGAAGGAATGAAGGCAAACAGTATACTAACAGGAATGAAAACATTCATGTGGAAAAATGGGTAAGAGAATTGATCCATAAACGTAGGTTTCAGTGCAATGAACTTAAAATACTAATTTTGTCAATTAATCTTTTCCTAATATGTAACTCTTAGGATAACTCCTAAATTTGCAATGTATCCAAAATGATACATCAATTGTTTTAATTGATCTAATAGTTTTAATAAAACAAAAGAAAGCTAACGATAAGAAATTACTGAAATGTGTGCGGAATTACACAATATACAGAGTGTCCCAAATTGATGTACACACTCTTTGAAACGTTATTTCTCAGCAACGAAATGAGACAAAAATACAATTTTTGTTGTGTATGATCCACAAGGCACTGGAAAAGCATAGTAACACGTTCATCGATCTACATGTCTTTATAAACAACAATAGCGGCGAGATTACCATTCGATGAACGTAAGTGGATATTGAAGTGTTATTGGAAAGTGGAGAATGTTGATGAAATGCAACGACGTTTAATGGTTGAATTTGGGACACCACCACCAACACGGGTAACAATAATAAGAATCCGAGACAAGCGTGAAGACGATGGAACGGTGCAAGATGTGTTGAAAGGTCGGTGCGGAAGAAAGAGCCGTTCGACTGATAACGAGAGCACTGTTGCATCGTCTTCAAACTTGTCTCGGATTCTTGTTATTGTTACCCTTGTTGGCGGCGGTGTCCCAAATTCAACCATCCAACGTCGTTGCATTTCAACAACATTCTCCACTTTCCAATACCACTTCAGTGTCCACTTACGTTCATCGAATGATAATCTCGCCACCATTGTTGTTTATAAAGACGTGAATATCTATGAACGTCTTACTATCATTTTCCAGTGCCTTGTGGATCATACACAACAAAACTTGTATTTCTGTCTCATTTCGTTGCTGAGAAATTATGTTTGAAAGAGTGGGACACACTGTACTTAATAATAACAGTTATGAACGATTTTGTTTTTCAGTGCGGTCCGCCACATCTAAATAGCTGATAGAAATTACTGTTTCACAAAAACTTGAAGACGTCATTCTAAATTTTCAGGCGACGATAAAAACAGCTGTTAAACTATCTACAACACCACAAAAATACACGGACCCTACACTTCAATATCATTTATCAACAAAGCGCTACTATCTTCGATTATACAGACGTTTTGGCTCCCGTCAACACAATCAAGTATGCAATCGTTATGTTCATCTAGTACGAAGCCGATTGCAGCAACTTAGTCAGGACCGATGGGAAGAGTCTATGACGCAACAAAATATTGATCGAAATCCTCCGTGGGATATCCTTAAAAGGATCAGAGCTCCTGTTCCTCCTTCTGCAATCAGCAGCAATGGTACCTGGGCCTATCACCCTGGCGATAAGGCCCAGGTCCTTGCTACACATCTGGCCAGTCGGTTCCGACCACATGAACTCACTACTCCAGTACATGAGGCTGAGGTAAATGACGTTGTTACTACGTTTCTTGCTACTCCTCTCCGACATGTCCTTCCAGACATCCACCTTACAGAGATGCGTACAATTGTACGTAACCTCAATCCTAACCGTGCCCCTGGCAGCGATGGTATACCGAACCTTGCTGTCAAAAATCTACCCTCAAACCCTTACTCCTTTTACTCCTAATCTTTAAACATTGTATTAAGTTACAGTATTTTCCTAACGTATAGAAACTTGCCAAAGTCATAACCCTCTCAAACCCCGGCAAGAATCCATCAGACCCAGACAATTTACGACCAATTAGTATGCTGCCTGTAATGGGCAAAATTTTGGAGAAAATAATGTTGGTAAGACCCAAAATTGAAGTTGCAGACAAAGCTCTTTTACCAAACCACCAATTTGGATTTCGAAATTTACATAGCACTCCGCTCCAGCTAGCAAGACTGGTTGATCATATTGTCACGGGCTATAACAGGAAACGTAGTACCATCGCTGTATTCCTGAACTTCGAGAAGGCATTTGATACGACCTGGATAAATTGGCTTATCTATAAACTAATCAAATTTCGGCACCACTTATTAAATTAATTGCAAAATACCTCACTGGCAGAAAATTCTATGTTTCGTTCAGTGGGTATAAATCGGACTGCAAGGCAATCTTGGCGGGAGTTCCCCAAGGTGCTGTCCTTTCACCCATACTGTATACGTTACACGTATCAGAGCTTCCTATTATCCCCTACATCCATACCGCATCAATCGCCGATGATACCTGTTTCTTTTACCAGACTACCTTCAAATCTCTTCCTAATCGAATCCGTATATTCCAATCCGCTCTCAACCGCATCTATCTTTGGTTCCAGTTATGGAAGATAAAGATAAATACGGCAAAAACCCAGGCGATCCTTTTCACTAAATCAACCAGACGGTCACCCATCCAACTAACCTTGGGAACTCAAAATCTCCGCGTAGAACCTTCAGTCAAGTATCTTGGGGTCCATCTGGACCCCAAGCTTACGTTCGAAATTCATATTCGACATCTACAACATAAAGCAAATGCAGCAATTGCAATTTTATACCCATTTTTCAGGTCGAATACATTGTCACGTAGGATCAAGCGTTTACTGTATAAAAGCGTGATCCGCACCATGTTACTGTACGGATGTGAGGCCTGGAGTATCCTCGCAAAACAGCATAAAAGAAGAATACAAATTATACAGAATAAGTGCTTGAAAATAATTTTTCAAGCACCGCGTTGCACGAGGATGACAGAACTACACAACATAGCGCAGCTTCCTCATATTGATGCCATGATAACTGAAAATGTAAGCAAGATGCACAGATTTACATCTTTGCATACAAATTTTATGGTACGCAATATGGGACGTGCTGTACATAGAAACATATTCACCCGATTTACCTCTCATTAAATCCAGCCAGAGATTTGGCGATGTGCTCTCACCTGGAGTAGCGTGGCTCATTCCACAATGCTGGATTTCCGACTCTCGGCTTGAAAGCAATGTGGTTTCTGATGCCCTGCTTTAGGTCATCACATCCCTATCTCTGTCCAATTTTCATCTCCATTCGCACACAAACACTAGCGCCGCCAAATAGGTACGGGTTAAGTGAACTACAACCCCGTAATGATAGCCACTATTAACATAGCGGCCAAAGAACCCTAGTGGGTTCTAACATACGCAGCTCACTGGGCGAAGCTAGACTTCACCTTATCCAGTCCAGTTTGCCAATTTAAGGGTTATGTATGTACATATTTCCAGTCATAATAAAATCTTTGGTGTGAATCAACTTTTCTTGGATAATTTATTTCAAAATATTGCTTGGAGGACAAGGGATACAAGTGACTCTTAATGTAAAGAAAAGTTATAGTATGGGCTAATGTTTATATAGAATCTGTTCACATTTTGCGGATACATGGACTCATATATAAGGAACACAAACACAATTTATGAGACTTGTCAGATATTCCTGGAATTTTATATTCTCACTGAACATTAAACTTAATTTCTCCAACC
>JASPKZ010003823.1:962500-985000 GCA_030220185.1 Diploptera punctata | reverse complement strand
GGATTATTGTTCTTTTTAAAATTATTTTGACATTTTTATGACTTTGCCAAAGCATACTATCACAGAACAAGAATGCAACAGAGCTACTATATTTTGGAGACATGTGCAAATGCAATACATGGAGAAGGCCTGGAAATCCATTTTATAATTTAACAGGTTTTAAATATTTACAACATCTTCCTGTGTCCAATATTAAGTTCTGATTCTCTTCCTCCATTCAACTCTTTTCTTCCAGTCACCATCCTCCAGTCCCCTGTCCTTCATTAAATTCATAACTTCTCTATCCATGTTGTCTTAGTTTTTCTCTTATTTTCCTCCGATTTTGAAACCACTCCAAACTCCTAACTAGCAACATATCTTCATTCATTCTGTTCGCTGTCTAAACCATTGTAATTGTTTATTTCCCACAAATTGTATATTGTTTCGTTAAAGTTCTTTTTTTTTTTTTTTCGAAAGTATAATTTTGAGCATCGTGCAGATCTTAAAAAATACAGCAGACAGAATAATTATTGTCAATGTCATATACTCTTTACATGAAGTCACACTACTAACTACTAAAAGCAGTCTAACAAATTTAGCAGTGTAAGTTTGTGTTTATGAAACAGGAGATACCAGACTGCTAACTATTAGAGGAACTTCGGGAAATTTGGACCCCTGTTTTGAATTTGTTGTTTTTCGTCTTTTAGGGATTTGAATTTTGTTTAATTACAGTGATTATCATTAGTATTGTAACTATGAAATGGCATTGTTATTTTATTCTATTATGGATACATCTTCATAATTTATAAACTTTTTTACATTAAAAGAAAGGCCGACTTTAATCTCCATATTCGAATAAAGTGGACCCCAGAGTCCACCTTAGCTTTTAGTCTATTTCTAAGTTTATTTACTCTATTAATTTATACAGACAGGCACAGATTAATCTGACAATCTTTATGACTGATCATAATCAAAAAGCGTTGATATTTATTTAATGTTTTGAAAAATTATTGTTAATTATAACATTCACACATCATTTAACTGCAAAAAGCGACGGCCTTTGGGTTTAGTAAAATTACAAATTTATTAAATACAATTAATTAAGTGAGTGGTACTTACAGATAGCATTCTCATTGATAAAATATACGTATTCGTGTAAAGTGGACCCGAATTCCTTTGTTATGTTTAATTATTTTATACAGCCACCATGTCACATAATATCAAACCAAACCCGTCAGCATATGAAACCAGCATGCACATAATATGATATCTTTAGGAGTTTTTTTTCAACATTTATAATATTCAATAGCAGAAATTAAGAAGCCAGATATAGGCTAATAAGAACAGTTAAGTCTCGTAGACTGCGATGGGCAGGACATGCTGCACGTATGGGGAATGAAATACTTGCATGGAAGCTTCTTGTAGGAAAGCCAGAGGGAAAACGCCCAGTTGGTAGATCAAGAATGAGGTGGGAGAATAACATTAACTATGATTTGAGGGAAGTAGATTATACAGGGAATGATTGGAAAGCATTAGCTCAGGATAGGGATGTATGGAGAGCTTATGTCCGCGCGGCCATGAACCTACGGGATCGATAGTGCCAGTGAGTAAGTAAGTAAGCAGAAATTAAGAATTGATTCTTAGCTTGAAAAACTTTTAAAGTAGTAATTTTCAGAAATATCACAAATAAACGCTTCTTAGCACAGAGAATAAAAGAAACTGGCCTTGAACCCGTCAAAGTTGATGAGGGGAAGAAGTTAAAATATTTTCTGTTCGAGGGAAGCACCAATGAAAGAAGATATTAACAGGGTCCACTCAAACAGCAGGGCCAACATTACGCCAACTTCCCTATAAATTACGCACTGCTGATAAGTAACTACTAAAAGTTTATTTTTATGATCATTATAAAATAGAGGTAAGAAAAGAAAACAAGGTGTTATGATGAAATTAGATGGATAAACATATAAATGTGTTCTAATTGAAGTGTGTGTTTGAATTAGAGGCACAGCAGAGGGAGATGACATCTCAATAGTTCTGTTACCGAGGAATTCACGTGGGGAAACCGCGAAACCGTCTTGAGCGACCCAACAATCCCCAGTCACGTGTCTCAGAGTCTATGAAACCGGTAAACGCTTTCACAAATATACCCCACATTACCTAATAGATTGCTGCTAGCTCACGTATATAGCTAGGTTAATAACTTTTGGTGGAGTTAGTGGGATCAGAAAATTAATTATAAGATGAAGTACGCACTAATGAATTATAACTGGATATACACATCAATTAAACTAAATATATGTTCACACATAGAGATAACTAACTCTAACCCGTAGGTTCGTGGCCGCTGGTCAAAAGCTCTCCATACATACCTATCCTGAGCTAATGTTTTCCAACCATCCCCAGCATAATCTACTTCCCTTAAATCATGGTTAATGTTATTATCCCACCTCATTCTTGATGTACCGACTGGGCGTTTACCTCTAGTTTTTCTACAAGCTTCCACGCCCCTCTTATATTTCCCATTCGTATCACATGCCCTGTCCATCGCAATCTATGAGGCTTAAATACTCATATTGCATCTAGTTTCCCATAAAGATCATGCAGCTCACTGTTAAGTAGCCTTCTCTATTCGCCTGTACACATACGTACAAATTACATAATGTAAATAGACAGTTAATGACAAATGAGGGAAATTTTGAAGAAGTGGCTAAATTCAGATACCTAGGAACAATAATTACAAACAAGAATGAGGTGCAGAAAGAAATTAAACATAGGCTAAATTTTGTAAGTGCTTGCTATTATGCATTACAGGGTGTTTTGTTGTCCCGACTTCTCTAAAAAAAACATTAAACTGAAAATATATAAAACTGTTATTCTTTCGATTCTTGTATATGAATGCGAAACATGGACTCTCACTTTAACGGAGGAGAAAATATTATGAGTATTTGAGAATAAAGTTATCAGGAAAATGTTTGGACCGAAGAGAAGTGAACAGACAGGCGAATGGAGAAAACTGACATAACAGTGAGCTACAAGATCTTTATGGAAACCAAATTTAATAAGAACAGTTAAGTATCGTAGACTGCGACAAGCAGGGGATGTGGCACGAATGCGGATTTAAAGGAATTCGATTGAAAGAGGGGCATTTGAAAATATCAACAAGTAAAATGAAAATCTTATCTTTTAAGGGATCAGATAACGTGAGAGCTAAAATAATTCTGGAGGGGAAACCATTTGAACAATTTTAAATACCCTGGGTTATGAAATCTCCTATTTTAAAAATGAAGATCTGTTTAACAAGCTTGATAAATTTAATTATACATGTGGCACAATTAAACGAATATTTAAAAACACAAGAATGGAAACAAAACTAAAATTTTATAAAGCAGTGGCAGCCCCCTTACCATTGTATGATAGTGAATTTTGGGTTTTAACTAAAAGAGAAGAGAAGATCATAGAAGCAGCTAAAATGAGATTTCTGAGAAGTGTGGCTGGCTGCAAACTTCTAGATAAAATAAGTGAAGATATTAGAAATGAGCTAAATATTTTTAAACTTTTAGATAAAATAAAATAATCTAGAAAAAAACTGGAAAGAACATGTTCAAAGAATCAAAGATGATCGGATTCCAAACATTATACTTAATTACAAACCAAGAAGAGACATTGGTAGACCGAAAAAGAGATGGATTCAACTTTTTGAATGAGAATTAAAACCAAGAAGAGACATTGGTAGACCGAAAAAGAGATGGATTCAACTTTTTGAATGAGAATCTATGAGACCGGAACAAGCCAGATGGGCTTAATCCGTGATTGTTGTTGATGATGATGATGATGGATTTCTATTCTCTACGGCAGTGAGGCAGGGACTTTGAGGAAACGAAAGGATATATTCCGGTCAAAATAGACATTTCAATTTACAAAAAATCGCATAGAACTGAAAATCGGTACGAATGTTGGGAACACCATTATAAATGAAATGTGAAAAGTCCCTGTCGATCCCACATCTGCAAAAAAAATATCCAAGGGCAAAGTTCGCAGATATGTGTTTTGTGCACTTTTCAGCCAAACGGCACGTTTTATCATAAAATTAGGCCAGACAAAAGTTGTAGATAGTGTAATTATTTACAAAAATAGTCCATTGGCATCTTTTAAAAGAAATCTAAATTTATATTTGCTCTAAACTCGACTTCATTATTATCCAGTGTAAGATATATATATATATATATATATATATATATATATATATATATATTAATTGGTGTTTCCCGTATAATGTATCATATTTATATTATTATTATTATTATTATTATTATTATTATTATTATTATCGTCGTATCATTATTGTTATTACCCTATAAAATGTTTGTACATGACATTTACATTGTTACATTTATTGTATCTTTAACTGTTTATAATTAGTATAGTGTATATCTATATTTGTCGAATATTTATTTGTATTTGTACTGGTTGAGTGGAAGAGAGGGCCTTATGGCCTTAACTCTGCCAGAATAAATAAAGTATTATTATTATTATAATTATTATTATTATAATACTTTTTTCATAAGAATCGCCATTCTTGAGATATCGCGATTCTAAAATATGAAGAAGTCGTGTTCTACATAATATGCACACATTTCCGCACCACCCATGAGGTAGTGTACTTACTTGGCGCATTTTTTAACGTGTTGCCCCGATTGGAATGCTACACAATCTATTGCGATTAAGTTTTATTAAATAATATTTTATTAATAAAAATGGTACAACTGGGAATGGTTTAAGTGACAGAAATTATTTATTCTTGAAACCGGGTAATGCTAATCTGACTGATAATCTTCGAATTCTAATACGACAGTAATGACTTCTTCGATTTCTTCTTCTTCTTCTTGCTTGATATGTGTTAATTGCTCTGAGAAAGATGTATCGGTTGTTTCCTCGTTGAAACTATATAAATCTTCATCTGTTCCATTTGATTCAACATTGGAACAAGACTGGCCTTGACAATTGGCACATACAGGTGAACAAAATAATCCGACTTTTTACAGCCACATTTTACACTACAACCCTTTTCACAATTTCAAAAAATAGTGTTAAGAAGTCTTTGTGGAGCAGGTGGGAGTAACGTTTGAATTGGTTCTAATGTATTATCTATTAATTGATCCAATTGCTATTTTGATTTGAAATATCTAGGCCTAATAGCGGTCATAATAGTGTAACTGATATTAGTACATACTAGTTTTAATAGTTCTAGTTTAAATTGTTTATTTTTAATAATTACTTGTTCCAAAGAATACGTCAATGACTCCGGAATATCGGTGTTAATATTTAGATATATTTGACTAGGCGAGGATAATTGGTATTATCAAATACTAAACAGTGAATGTCCTGTCGAATGATTGCTGCTGCAGCTTTGAGGATTCTAAATCGTTCTTCCTTTTCATTTTGACTTTTTTTTCTCATACCAAGCTTGGTTAAGAATATCGTGATGATCATCAATGAAACAAATTAATGTTAATCTTCCCGGTTTTTCAGTGATGATAATTTTATTATCATACTTTAACTTCAATCGAATCTTAATTTATCTATTATCTAAATCTGGATTTTTGCAATTATTTAGTAATTCTTCTAATGAAAATTGACAGTCATCACCATTTTCAATGTATGTAAATATTTTCTCCATCGTAACATTAGTAGATTCATCTTGAGAACGATCGATTTTACCCCCAATGGTGGGTCTCAAGAAGAAATTATAGCAATTATTAAGGTACCTAGCTTCGGTTACAACTAAATCATATTCGTACTGAATACGTGCAGTAACATTTTTTGCTACACCACGAGAACGAGTCCGAGCTACTTTCAGAATTTTGTGTATTTCTTGTGTTTGAAGGTATATTTATCAACGAACCCTCGAAAGGGGACCCTGAAACTCCGGACTCTCAATATTATTGTGTTTTCTTTATGTAATTGTAATGTTAATGTTTTTAGTGTATAATGCTATTGTGTTATTATTTAATGGTAATATTTTTATTGTGTTTTCTTTATGTAATTGTAATGCTATTGCTGATTTTGTTTATTTTTCTTTACACTAGTACCAATTATTACTGTATTGTAACGGACTGTCAACAGCACGTACGGCTTACTGCCCGTGCGACCCATATTTGTAAATAATATTGTAAATATCTTACTTTTTGTCTAATAAAGTCCTACTACTACTACTACTTTCAGAATTGATTCTTTAAATTCAAGTGTAGGAACTTTATAAATTTTACTCCTAACATTTTGTGCTTTTTTCTTCTCAACCTCTTCAGTCGCTTCATCTCCACAAAATAAGCAATATTTTTTTAAACAAAAAAAAAAACGGATTCACTTACGCGTGCTCAAGTGCAAGGTGACTGATTTTAAATGTACTGGCTTGCTCCATATCAGGCTCTCTTTTAACTGCAGCAATATAACTCTTCCGAGTGTACATTGCACATGAATTGTCACAGATTTTTTGCCCTTCAGGTGTTCAGAAAACCCATAATTTCTTTCAACACTTGAATCAATCAAAGCCTTCATTCCACGATCAACAATAATTTTTTCATTTTCAGTCAAAGGTTTACTACAAACAAAGTAAAATTGCGACATCTTTCTAATTAGTGAACAGCACAAATTGTTTTAAGAATTATTATTAACAAGCACGTGTATCAATAGCCACGTGTATTCACTGTAAAGAACGTTCAATAGTATACCAAAAGTTTTTCGTTTGTGCCTTCTAGAAAAAAAAACAGGTGTTCGGCTGTCGCCACTCGGACAACAATAGAATAGTCGGCAGATGTTGCTTAAGGTCATACGGGTCAATTAAATTAAAGACTGAATTTCTTTTTTTTATGTATATTCTCACAATCATAATATATAATTTGTATATATAAGTTATACAACCAATATTTTTACTTATATCAAATATCCCATGATGTATAGGAGATTAACTTGCGGTTGAAAAGCGTGCATACTATTGATTTAAATGGTGATTTCTCACGAATGGTGATTCTTATGAAAACATTTATAAGAACAATGTTTGTAGATACGTGCATAATCTACAACTTTTGTCTGACCTATTTTTATGATAAAACTTACCGTTTGGCTGAAAAGTGCAAAATCCGCATATTTGCGAACGTTGACCTTGATTATATACATTTTTTTGCAGATGTGGGATCTATGGGGACTTTTCACATTTCATTTATAACGATGTTCCCAAAATTCGTACCAATTTTCAGCTCTATGCGAATTTTTTTTATCCTATCCTTATTTTTAGAGCTAACTTGACCGGGCTAAGAGCATGATAACTGCTAGTGAAATGAGGTATACAGCAGGGTACACCAAGTGGGATTAAAAATGCAATGATGATATCTTGAAGAAACTAGTTTAGAACAAGTCATTAAGAATATACAAGAATACCACAACAACAGGATATATCATTTGCGACGAATGAGTTCAGAGAGTTTCCAAAGTCATGCTTTCATCATTGCCAAAAAGAATAAAATAAATCTCTGGGTCGTCCAAGGAAGTGCTGGATACAAAATACATCAGTGAAATCGTAACAGGCCTATAGGCCTAATACTTCTATGGAAGAATAAAATGAAAGACGAAGAAAAATATTTTCTAAATTGTTTCAGAACATACTCCTCCCTTTAAAATTAATAAATATCTGAAGTTGACGAATCATCAAAGGATGTTTCGATGTTATGTAGTTATATGAAATGTTGGTAACAATAGGAAAAACATGAGAGGGTAATGCAGCTAGATGTCTTTAAGGCGAACACGTTTTCGACCGAAGAAAGTTGAGAGTTGGAAAAAAAAAAAAAAAAAAAAAAAAGGAAGATGGCAACAACTGAAAAATGTATAATATATTACCAACATTAATATAAATTTGATGCCTGGACGTTGGACCAAGAGGAAATCTCCAAAGTTTTTTGATATTCTGAAGAAGGTAGAGAACTGCATGATTCACATCCCTCGGGTCCAGTTCGAATGCTGCAACTTCTGCAAACACTTGTCAAATCAAAGGGAATACTTACTTCAAAATACAGAACTCTAAAGTTCACGTTGAAGGGACATAATTTTTAAAGTTGGACCTGATTTCTTACTTTTACTCAATTTCTAACTTGGTATTGATTTTCTTTTGAGAACAGTCAGATTAAAAATGCTCTACCACATTATATACTAGTGGTAAAAATAATGCATTGGATGCAGGTAGGCAAGACATGTACACGAGTGGGGAATGAAAGAGGGACAAGAAAATCCTTGTAGGAAAAGCAGAGGGAAAGCGCGGAGTAGGCAGGTCAGGTATGAGGTGGGACAATAACATTAATCATGATTTGAGGGAATGAAAGACGGACATAGAAATCTCTTGTAGGAAAACCAGAGGGAAAGCGCTCTATAGGAAGGCCAAGAATGAAGTGGGAGAATAACTTTAATCATGATTTGAAGGAATGAAAGACAGACATGGAGACCCTTTGTAGGAAAACCGGAGGAAAAGAGCCTAGTAGTGATGCCAAGAATGAGGTGGGAGAATAATATTGATCATTATTTGAGGGAATGAAAGACTGGAATGGAGATCCCTTGTAGGAAAACTAGAGGGAAAGCGCCAAGGAGGCAGGCCAAGAAAGAGGTGTAAGAATAACATTAACAATGATTTCAGGGGAAAGACAGATGAGCACAGAACCCCTTGTAGGAAAACCAGAGGGAAAGCGTCCCAAGAATAAGGTGGGGAAATAATATTAACAATGATTTGAGGGAACGAAAGACGGGCATGCAAACTTCTTGTAGGAAGATCAAAGGGAAAGGGCCCTGTAGGCAGCCAAGTATGAGACGAGAGAATAACATTAGCAATGATTTGTTGGAATGAAAAATGGGCATGGAAACTCATTTTAGGAAAACCAGAGGGAAAGTGCTCAGTAGGCAGCCAAGAATTAAGTGGGAGAATAACGTTGAGGGAATGAAAGAAGGGCGTGGAAACGCATTGCAGAAAAACCAGAGTCAAAGCGTCCAATAGCCATACCAAGAATGACGTGGGATAATAACATTAACCATGATTTGATGGTATGAAAGACGGGCATGGAAACTCATTGTAGGAAAACCAGGGGGAAAATGTCCAGTACGCTTGCCAAGAACGAAGTGGAACAATAACATTAACAATGATTTGAAGGAGATGGGTTATACAGAGTATGCTTGGAGAATAATAGATCAGGATAGGGACGTTATGTCTGTTCTGGCTATGAGAATCCGGGAATGAAGTTTAAGGTAGTTAGATAACATGGACATTGTTACAATTTCCCTGGGTTTCCACACGGAGAATAAAATAGTAAAACATGTTAATATTTTGCAAGAATGTTAACTGCAAAAGAGGCTTACAGCAGTAATTGGACACATTAACAGTCTGTAAACATTACAATCAACATTTCTCCAACTAAAAACATTGTAATAATATAAATCCACTAGAATAACAAACACAAAAAGCTTATCTATCAATTGTGACGTAATTAAGTTCATATGTAATATTTACATTTTAATAAAACATTCAGAAAAAAAACACTTTGCAAGAAATGTAGATATTAAAACGTAGCATTAAACAGAAGTTTAATTCTGGAAATGCATGCTATTATGCATTCCAGGGACTCTTGTTATCCCATCTCAAAAAAAAAAAAACATTAAATATCTGAAAAAAATACTTAAAACTGTTATTATCCCATTTGTATTATATGGATGCAAAGCATGAAATCTTACTTAGGAGGAGAAAAGGTTACGAAGATTTGAGAATAAAGTTCTTATGGAAATTTTTGGTTCAAAGACAGATGAACAGACAGAGGAATGGAGAAGACTACTTAACAGTGAGCTACATCACCTTTATAGACGAGCAGAACGTAAATCTCGTATACT
This sequence comes from Diploptera punctata, assembly GCA_030220185.1. Classification (NCBI taxonomy): domain Eukaryota; kingdom Metazoa; phylum Arthropoda; class Insecta; order Blattodea; family Blaberidae; genus Diploptera; species Diploptera punctata. The sequence goes on along the minus strand of JASPKZ010003823.1, from coordinate 975,106 downwards.
GCGATGGGCAGGACTCGTGGCACGAATGGAGGTGAAATAACAATCTACATGGCATATCATCCGGCTGCTGGTCTCACTTCCACCTTCACAGTAGCCTCTGCCCGCTCCTGGAATCTCCTTCCTCAAGATATCAGGGGATGCCGCACACTTGGCACTTTTAAGTCACTCTTATACAGTTACCTTTTGTATAATCACTAATTTTTCTCTATTTATTTAATTTTATACTATGTCATTAATAATCTTTTCCTCGTTTTTTATATATCTTGTACATATTATATATTTAATTCGTTAAATTTAGAGTACATCAAAATACATTATAAATATTAATTGTATTGTATTCATAACATGTAATCGTTTATGTATATTGTAATTTAGATGTAAGCCTATTTTCTTTGTATTTTTTTAAACCTGATTGAGTGGCAGACAAGGCCTTAACTCTGCCAGGTAAAATAAAGCTATTATTGTTGTTATTATTATTATTATTATTAATTGCAGAGGTAGACGATCATCCAGCCAGCAATGTATGGGGATATGTGGCCAGCGTATCGGTTCCAACAGCTGTTATAACTGGTTTTCTCAACCTGGAGCCACTACTTATTGTAACAACTCAAATACCTCACGATACTGGGTGGTCACCAGTCCTATACTGGCCGAAATTCCAAGAGAAAATGTATTTCTCCATGGAAACTCGAACCTGCTCAAGACCGTAGATCAGCATCAAGACATCTTGCTTTAAACAATCGGCTACGACGCGGGACAGGGAGCATCGGAACTTCTTTTAGGAAAACCAGAGGGAAATCACACTTTAGATAGATCAAGATTGAAGTGGGAGAATAACATTGACCAGGATTTAAGGGAGATACCTGCACAATATCATTAAATTCGACCGGGAAAATATGGCTGGAGAGTTCCATGTAGGGCTACAACATGAAAGGATGGTTATGCTGTCGGTTTGGAGGCTAGAGCTAAGCTGGCTGTAATGTATGTAGATTTGTATTTATCGATGAAAATGTAAATATATGCATTTGTAAACGGGAATAAACTTTTTGAAACTTAAAAAGCAAAACCTCATTTTCATTGATGCGCTTGTATTACATCATTTGTTTTGAATTCTGAAGCAATAAAATTGGGCAACATTAAAAAGCACGCATCTATAGGTCTGATGTTTGTTTACTTTAAATTCGGTTGGTAGCATTGGTTAGTCGCGAATGACCACAAACAAAAACCGCACGTTGTAATCGCCGCGTTCAGTTTCTCGCTTGTTATTTATTAGTATTCTCTCTGACGTTAAAACTGTTTTACATAATCACAAAACAAATCGCCCTACAACATCTAGTTTAATTTATTTACACCGAGAGAAACCGATAATGCTCCATCTGAAACCCAGCTCACACAAAACTGCTGGTTGCAACGTTATTCGTGGGAAAAATATAATATTTAAAGTCCGTCAAGCAGGAATTGAGTAAACTAAGCAAGGTCCTCAGAAAGTTAAATTTATTGTCCGATTTTTCTATTTTATGGAATAAAAATTTCTTCTGTTAATTAAATTTTATATGTTCACACATAGAAATAGGCCTGCATTATGAAATGGAAATGGACAGTAAATGACAAATGAGGGAAATTTTGAAGAAGTGGCTGAATTCAAATACCTAGGAAAAATAATTACACATAGGAATGAAGCGCACAAAGAAATTAAACATGGGCTCAATTCTAGAAATACATCCTATTATGTATTACAAGGGACTCATGTCGTCTCAACTTCTCTCAAAAAAGCGTAAACAGAAAATATATAAAACTGTTATTCTCCCTGTTATAATATATGGATGCGAAACACGGGCTCTTACTTTAAAGGAAGAGAAAATATTACGAGTATTTAAGAATAAAGTTCGTAGAAAAATGTTTGGACTAAAGAGAGATGAACAGATAGGCGAACGGAGAAAACTACATAACAGTGAGCTGCATGATTTTTATAGGAAACCAGATAAAATAAGAACAATTAAGTTTCGTAGACTCCGAAGGGCAGGATATGTGACACGAATGGAAGCTTCTTGTAGGAAAACCAGAAGCAAAACGCCTAGTTGGTAGACTAAGAATGAGATGGGAGAATAACATTAATTATGATTTGAAGAAGTAGATTATACAGAGGATGATTGGAAAACATTGGATCAGGATAGGGATATATGGAGAGCTTACGTCCGCGAGGCCGTGAACCGTGAACCTATGGCTTCGATAGTGCCAGTGAGCCAGTTACGTTCCGAGAAATAAAAATATCGCGTGATAGTAGTAGTTGTGCACGTAAGTAGGGAAGTAAGTAGTGCATTATCAGTCGAGGGCTAGGAAATAAGTTCGAGACATTTTGTTAACTCCCATACAAATAATTATGTTTCTTCTTCTTACAAGGATTCAACCTTATTGGTTTGTTCCAGCTGCAAGTATCATAGCTGCTGTGTTCATCTCTTTCTTGGGCGTCCCCGATCTCTTTTTTCTCTTCTTGGTTGACAGTTCTGACTTTTCCCAGGCATTTGTTGGTATCCATTCCGCAGACATGTTCATACCATTTTCTCCTTTATTTTTCTATTTTGTCTGTCAGACTGAATATTTCTAGTTCTTTACGAATATCTTCACTTAGTTTTTTATTTTTTTTTCCATTAAAGAATATCCTGCCACAAATCGTAAATATTTCATATCTGCGGCTTCTATTCTTTTAATTGCCTGTTTACTCAGAATCCATATTTCTGAGCCATGCAATATTCCAGGCACAGCCATGTAATATATAAATATGCATGTTTGTTTGTTCGTATTTTATGCGCTGCCATACCGTTCAACTGTTTGTGATGGGGCATATTGCAAAATGTTCACGAGATTCCCGGAATGAAAGTAGGCTATAAGAGAGTTGTAATACTCAACCCCTTCACCCTTAAAATTGTCGTTCGTAAAAATACGGGAAAATTCCCTTTTTGGACGCTTAAATGGCTTACGCTGCTTAAACCATAACAAATACACAAAATTAATGTACACAGAATTGAATATCTCAAAAATGTCTACAAAAACTTCCGGACAGGATGTGTTTATCTATAACGGATAATTCACAATAACCATTTTTGTCTTTCATTGATGCTAAGAAGATCGGGATGGCAAGCGTGCCAGTTAACCCGATTGTGATAGGGCTTTTTGCAAAATGTTCAGGATTTTCCCGGAGAGGATATAGGGTATAAGAGAGTTTATTAATATTCAAGCCCTTCACCTTAAAAGTCAGTCTTTGTAGTGAAAAACAAGAAAAAAATAGTCGCGTTTTATACGCTTAAATGGCTTGTGCTACCTAAACCATAACAAATACACAAAAATTAATGTATACAGATTTGAATGTCTCAAAAACCTCTACAAAAATGTCCGCCACAGCATTTGTTTATCTGTTAAGGATAACTCACAATAACCGTTTTTGTCTTTGCCAAGAAGATTGGAATAAGTAGATTCCATGGCCAGCGTAGAAGCGTAGGGCGTTTAATTCTTTTATGGATAACTCACAATAACGAATTTTGTCTTTCAGCCAAGAAGATCGGGATAATTAGATTACAGGGCAACGCAACGCCTGGTAATCAGAACGGAGTAGGCCTATATAAAAATAATTACGATATAAATTTTTAAAACTTATTCAACTATATATATAAAAATACATTAATTTTGGTCTTTCAGCTCATTTATGCCAAGTAGATCGGGATGAGCAGTTTCCCGGACAACGCCGGGTAATCAGCAAGGGGTCTCTTAAAACAATCAAGATATCAATTTATAATCATTTTCCCATTTGCTTATTCAAGTAAACATAAAAAACACATTAATTTTCGTCTTTCAGTTCGTTTATGCCAGGAAGATTGGAATAAGTAGATTCCCGGGCAACTCCCTGCATAATCAGCACGAGGTATCTTCAAATAATTAATTACGATATAAATTGTATCTTTGACTTATTCAACTACACATAAAACACATTCATTTTCGTCTCTCAACTCATTAATGCCAAGAAGATCGGGATAAGTAGATTCCCGGGCAACGCCAGGTATTCAGTTTGGGATAGGCTATCTAAAAATAATTACGAATTGATTTTTCCTTTTACTTGTTCAACTAAACACATTAACACATTGGGTCGTATGAATAAAACTGGAGGTTTTGCTTGTGAGCACAAGGTAGAGGTAGAAGTACGGTGTTTGCTTGGAAGCAAAAGGTAGAAGTATAAGCATGTGCTTTGAATAATATGATATACCTTATAGTTCTACCTTTTCCTTCTAAATAAGAAGCATGTGCTTCCAAACTCCCAGCCGAGAAGCCGCGCGTTTTGTAAATGAATCATCAGTATTCTTTACTAACTGAGCGCTTGTTTATATTTCCATTCTTTTAAAGCACATTATTTGTGCTGCCTCCTTAATTTTCAACCAAAATAGTTCATAACCACGCTACTTTTATTTCCGCTCTCTCAGTGCAGTCAAAACTATACAAGTAGTGCGGTTTGTAAAAAATGGCCTTTTCTGATTCGGAAGCAAGAAATAGTTCAAAGTCTAAAAAATACAATTACATTTTTAGTTACTGCTTAAGAAAAATATCCACAATTATTACAAAAGTCGCAAATTCCGGAGGAAAAAAGAAGAAAAAATGTAGCAATTCCGGACATAAATAAATTATTTGAACTTAATTTTGGCACGCCGATAAATTCAGTTAATCTTTGAGCTAGAGATTTAATAGGTACGTTTTTGGGTGAAATTTAAATTTTAATTTATTTCTAAGTATTTTTGATGAGGCTATGAAATCTAACACTTCCATTATGTACTCTCAATAGGAGCAGTGTTTGCAATTATAGCAGGGTTTATTCAATGATACCCCCTGTTTACAGGGCTTTCAATAAACCCTAAATGATTAAAAGTACCAGTTGCTAAAGAAAATTAACAATATGAAAACTAGAACTCCAAGCGCGACAGGCCTAGAAGGCCCTTGGCCTACCAGTCGGTTGCTGGCCTCAAGTCCACTTGTGTTAATCACAGAGGTAGACGATTATAACCCAGTGATGGGGTCCTCCAGCCATATGAAAACAGGCTGAAGAAAAGGCAGATATGAACGGAACCGGGAAGAAACCAATCGTTCTGAATTTCCGTGAGAAAGAGCTCTTCAATCTGTTACAAGGAGAGATAAATCCTACAATAATCAAAATTCCAGGTAAGTCTTACTTATTCAATAATTTATTTATTAATTATAATCATGTCCACCGCTGTGGTCTCGAGGTAGCGTGCTGCTTATCACGCAACGGGCTCGGGTTCGATTCTCGGTCGGGACAGGCTCCTGGGCGAGTTTTTTTCGGGTTTTTTTTCCTCACCTGTATGAAAATGCTATGATTGCAGTGAAAGACCTGCACTCGGGCAGAATTACTATGGGTGTACTTATAATCATAATAAGAAAACATATACCCATAGTTATAGAATAAAGTGAGCTATTTACAATCAAAATATAATAATTTTACATAAGTGAGATTTTTAATACATATTTCGAATTTTCCGTTATGTTTTTCTTAGGCTATCATTTATCTATACACTTATTTTCAGGAGCAGTAAGGGTGATACTTCCACCATCAACTTTGCAATTCCCAACGGATACATCATTTAATAAACCTCCGCCCTTAAAAAACAAAAAATGCCGGAAACCGATGAGTCGAAAGATTTGAGAATGCCCTTCACAGACTGGTGCTATTGGAACAATTAAAATTGACTAGAATTCAAATAGAATAATAAGACTATAGTGAGGGAAATGTATGATTTGCTGTCCTGTAAAATTGTATTTTTCTATTTGAATTCTATCAATTTCAGATTAATAAATGATAGCGTAATTATGTAAATCTAGTTTTAATAATAATACTTTATTTATTCTGGCAGAGTTAAGGCCATAAGGCCCTCTCTTCCACTCAACCAGCACAAATACAAATAAATATTCGACAAATATAGATATACACTATACTAATTATAAACAGTTAAAGATACAATAAATGTAGCAATGTAAATGTCATGTACAAACAACATTTTATAAGGTAATAACAATAATGATACGATAATAATAATAATAATAATAATAATAATAATAATAATAATATAAATATGATACATTATACGGGAAACACCAATTAATATATATATATATATATATATATATATATATATATATATATATATATATATCTTACATTGGATAATAATGAAGTCGAGTTTAGAGCAAATATAAATTTAGATTTCTTTTAAAAGATGCCAATGTCCGGCAGCCCCTTATTTCTTGTGGTAGGGAATTCCAGTTGCGAGAAGTGGAGATGGTATATGACATGGAGTGATGTGATGTCTTATGTTGCGGTATATTAAGTAAGAGACTATGTTGTGATCTTGTGTTTAAGTTATGGTTTGAGGATAGATACTGGAAACGGGATGATAAATAATTGGGAATCGAGGTATGTAGGATCTTAAATAGGAGAATTAGACAGTGCGATTTTGTTCTCTCTTTTAGATGTAGCCATGACAATTCGTGGAATAATGGAGAAATGTGATCGTATTTTCGAACATTAAATATGAATCTGATACACATATTATGGACACGCTGCAGTTTGTCCGATAATCCGTCACTTATGTCAGTTAGTAGAACGTCACAGTAGTCAAAATGCGGCATCACTAAAGTTTGGATTAAAATTCTTTTAGTTCTAGTGAATTGAAATAAATCAAAGTTGATTTTTAATGTATCCAGACGAACAAGCGATAGTGAATAATTGATAGTTAAATAATATAAATAAACATCCACTCCAATAGAATAAGTAAAAACATACCTTCTTAGGTAAGATCCGTCGTTCTCAACTTATAAAATATGTATTCTTTATGCATGTAGGCCTTTCAGAACATCCGTTCCATCTTCTTCAGCAGGCCCTTCTTCGCTGCAATATCTAATATGATGGTTGATGCTGCTGTTCCTAATGTGGTGTTGTCGTGACTAAAGCTTCTTCCTGACGATATCGTATAGTGGGTTGTTTAGTTTGGGAGTGCTTTCATTTATTCAAAGCTTGTTGTCTATTTCCTTGATAATTTCGAAGTTTTCCAATATGTTGATTTTTGTTGAATTTCACTCTTTGTGTACTATTGTAAGGGTGTCTTCTATTGAGTTCATTCTATGACCGGCGTTTATTAAGTGCTTAGCGTAATTAGACTTTCCATATGCGTATACGAAATCGTTACGATGTTCTTTAAACCATATGTTGAAGCTTCTTTTCGTTCTACCTATATAGAACTTGTCACAGTCTTTGCATGTTAATTTATATACACCCTTGCCATTAAATGTATTATGTTTTTCTATTTTGTTACTTGTTACATTATTTAGTTTATTATTAGTTTTGTAGACCATGCTTCAATTTTTATTTATTTTTCTCAATGTTTTTGCCAATTTTATGGTCTCGTGGCCTGTGTATGTTAGTGTAGTCCATGTATTATTAATATCTGTTTCTCTTTCCAGTTTCGTTATTTTACTTATATCGGTTTTCCTCTTTTGTTTTCTTACAAGTTTATCTATTATTTTGCTGTTGTATCCATTGTTTCTAGCCATTTTTTTGATGTACCGTAATTCCTTATTGTAATTAATTTTGTTTAATGGCAGTTTTAACAATCTATTAATGATGCTATTGAATGCGCTGATTTTTTGTTGGTGCGGATGTCGTGATTTGTTGTTAATTTTATTAGTATTGATCCACTCCAATAAATTAAAAATAATAAAAATCCTTCATTGTATATTACAGTTGTAATTTCTTCTCTTTTTTTCAAGTCCTCCTCTTATAATTTTCCCTTCAGTGAAATTGTTTTCTTCTGATTCTTTTCCTTCGTTGTATCTTCATTGTCATTGCCTGAATCAACGATATTGTTGAACGCCTATTTCTTCTCCTATAACAGTTTGAAACCCTGGATCGGCCATGAACCAAAAAATACCTTCATTCCATCTTCAGAGAATAGCGCACAACATCTTCTCTCTTCTGTTTCTGGCAAAATATGGGCAGCAATCCATTTACCATTTTCCTCGTTGAACCTCTATAATGAATTATACTCTTCCTCAGGAGGACACCGACGTGGTTTATAACACTTTTTATGGCTACGGGGACTACTAGTTGAGCCATGTCTGTACTTTGTGACGAGGAGTCTGCTACCGACCAGACTTCAATTTTTTGAAGCATGTGCTTCTTAAAAGAAGCAAAAGGTTCACTTTAGTCATACAGTTTTTCTAATCTTGAAGCACATGCTTCAAGATCGAGCTCGTGCTTCTTCCATGGCAGCAGATGCTTTTTTTCTCGATGCGTCACCGCGAGTGAAAGGTTATGATTCGTACTTTATTCATACATTCTGAAGAATATGCTTCAAAATAGTGAAGTAAAAGCATTTACTCCACTTTATTCATATGACCCATTAACTTTCGTCTTTCAGCTCATTTATGACAAGAAGATCGGGATAAGTAGATCCTCGGGGCATCGCCGGTTATACAGCCTTTTTTTCTCGATGCGTCACCGCGAGTAAAAGGTTATGATTCATACTTTATTCATACATTCTGAAGAATATGCTTCAAAATAGTGAAGTAAAAGCGTTTGCTCCACTTTATTCATACGACATATTAACTTTCGTCTTTCAGCTCATTTATGACAAGAAGATCGGGATAAGTAGATTCTCGGGGCATCGCCGGTTAAACAGCACGGGTACTTAAAAATAATTACAATATACATTTATTTTTTCCCTTTCACTTATTCAATTAAACTTGGAACACAATAATATTCATTTTTTTGCGGCGTAGCAGCGCACGCAGGGTGTTAGCTAGGGTTTTATACAATCTGGTTTCTGTTTCACGTCTCGGATATTTTGAATTTAAATACTTTATTTATTGAAAAATAACATTTCTTAGTATTTTGTATTAATTAATTTATTTATTTATTCCTGGATATTATTATGTATATATAGTCCCTTTAAAAATGTGTCCATATTTTTTTCAGTTATTGAAGTAATGCCAATTTTATTTTTTAGGACTTGCTGATAGTAAGTGTCAATTGTAACTAAACAATCACAATCACAATCTTAATCGATAACTGGTGATTTATGTACCATATTCGACCCCTAAATTGGCGAAACAATAATTTATGTTGCCAGTTATTTTAAATGTTCCGGACCGCAAAGGAAACAAAATCAAATAAAACTCTAAGTTATTATTTTACATTATTATATAATTTGATGCAAATGTAATTTCTAACTCATTTTTTTCTATTGATTCATATGTATGTTTGTCCTTTATAAACTTCTAAACCGTTAAACCGATCTTCAAGAAAATTTATATATACAGGGTTTCAGATGCGGCGAGTGTTTCGTCGTTATCTATTAGCTGTGGGAGTTCACCTGAAACGAAAATTTAAAAATCGCTCTATCAATCGCAGTTTCCGACACAACAAATCTCGGAATATCGTATTAAAGTAAACCGTAATATATGTATTATCCAAAAATCAGTGAAATCCGACCGTTAGAAGTGGGGGTTTACCTGAAATGTTGAAATTAAAAATGTACTCTAGCAACTGTCATGTTTAGTTTGTCGCAGTGTATACCATATAATTAATTAACCCTCAATATTTAATTTATTTAGTTGTAGCTATGTATGCCGCGTATTACCTAGTACTTTATAACATTTTAAATGTGTTTCTAATAATTATATTTAATTTATTTATTTCGTGTGAATTTATATCTTGGTTTGAAGAGTTCTAGATAGCAAGGGAATGTTGATAAGACAACTGCAATTGTTTATTGTTGTCTGAATTAGTGGCAGACATTTTAAATAACAGTTTTAGACTGCGAATTAATCACATATATGATTGAATGTGATGTAGAGGAAGCAGCGAATGCTGCGGCTCGTTTTCTATTACCAGTGAAGTCGAAAAAATTTAAGTAGGTAACATTTTTACATATTAATATAGTCAATTAAGTTTCTTCCCTAGGGTAGTAAGTTGAGTAATTACATGTCTGTTGTCAATCGATACCAAGGCCTCTATGGTAAATTCAACTTACTTCCCTAAAATCAGAATAATAATTAGGCCACTATTAGTACAAGGGTGAACAATTTTTTAGCCCATAAATTCGCAAATCACTAATTTTCGTGTCAGTTATTTAAATGTGGCGGACCGCAGTGAAAACGAAATCATACATAACCGTTATTATTATTAGGTATAATGTGTATTCGACACACATTGAAGTATTTACTATTCGTTCATTTTCTTCTGTTTTATTAAAAATATTAAGTATATTAGACAATTTCATGCATTCTATGGGATACATTGTCAATTTAAGGGCTAATTTAGAATTTCAGGTAAATTCCCTCTTCTAATCTTAGATATTCTGCTGACCTTTGATCAATGGCTTTTTCATTTTATTTCAATCTCATGTACTGAGTTTCGTTGCGACATATTGAAAATTACAGTCGATATGGAGATTTTTAATGTTATGATTCAATTAAAATTCTTTATGCCTTACCTCATATCAAGTCTTATAAAATTTCACAGGTTTCAAAATCTAGGTTATTTCTTCTTCAGTAATATGAACATAAGTCGAGATGTTACGTAAGATGGAACCACCTAGGCTTTGAATCCGGTATAATTAGAAATATGGATATGGGGCATAAAGAATTTTAATTTAAATCTTAAATTAAGACTCATTGTGATTTGTCCTAAGAAAGTTCAATTCAAGATTTTTATATTTTCTCTCCAGGTGAATATAGGCTCCTAATTGTCCTTTTTTCGCTGTTTAACAAAGTCGACCTTAGAGGTGTTAATAGATTACTATATGCAGTGTTTGGTACCGAAGATAATGCGCTAGCTAGAACTTTGAATTTTTTTTAGTTCGGAATACCACAATACAGTGGTTTTCCGTCACCCACAAGAAATTCTTCTTCTCCAGTTGTATCGGTCCTGAACATCCTCATCTGTAAGTCCCAGTTCACTCATACGACTTCTCACACCGTCCATCCACAATAAGATTAATCATAATTTGAGTGAAGTTGATTATACAGGGGAAGATTATAATATATTAATTCATGGAGAGCTTATGTTTACCTGACTTTGAACAGTGCCATTGAATTTATGTGATTTATTGACCAATGTTTTTAAAATGCATTATGAAACTCCGTTGAGATTACTGTGTTAAAGTTGTAATAATTGTATAACAGTACCTGATATCTCAGTCGTCCTCAATAATTTGCAGTGTTGTTTTATGGGAGGCCTTTCGATAACTTATGTATCATCTTCTGCTTTCATTTTGGTACATTTCAGAACCTGATATCTCAGTCGTCCTCAATAATTTGCAGTGTTGTTTTATAGGAGGCCTTTCGATAACTTATGTATCATCTTCTGCTTTCATTTTGGTACATTTCAGAACCTGATATCTCAGTCGTCCTCAATAATTTGCAGTGTTGTTTTATAGGAGGCCTTTCGATAACTTATGTATCATCTTCTGCTTTCATTTTGGTACATTTCAGAACCTGATATCTCAGTCGTCCTCAATAATTTGCAGTGTTGTTTTATAGGAGGCCTTTCGATAACTTATGTATCATCTTCTGCTTTCATTTTGGTACATTTCAGAACCTGATATCTCAGTCGTCCTCAATAATTTGCAGTGTTGTTTTATATGAGGCCTTTCAATAACTTATGTATCATCTTCTGCTTTCATTTTGGTATACTTCAGTACCAAAATGAAAGGAGAAGATGATACATAAGTTATTGAAAGGCCTCATATAAAACAACACTGCAAATTATTGAGGACGACTGAGATATCAGGTACTGCTATACAATTATTACAACTTTAACATGTATTAACCAATTTAAATCAGCTTCAAACTTGATTCAGTTGAACTACGAAAACTGTGAAATTGTGAAAATGTTAAAAAAGCAAGTTATGTGGAAGATATTCTAGAGTTTTATTACTTGTTATCGTGACGTCATTGCGAGTTCAAACTCGGGGGAAACTGTTGGCCGCAGTTTTAAACTAATTACGAGTCGAGAGTGCATTTCTGAAATAAAATTCTTTAACTTTTAAACTTATAAAACTTTAAATATACTACAATCCCCAAGACATCTCCTCACCTCATCAATATGTTATCTCGTATTGTTAAAAATATAACTTTATAAAACCCTTAATATTTTTATGCATTTAAGAGGAACAACCAGGATAGACTTTAAGACGTGGGTCAGGGATCTTTCAGTCTGGTAAAACAACTGCAAGCCTCAATAAAAGGGCTCTGTGCAACATTTAATCATTCTTCATCCATCCAAGTAATACCTTAGTTACCTACAAGATGTCTCATTGAGGCGATGTACTAACTACATGTCACTCGTTAACATCTGTAGATAAATAACTAAACAACTCACTAGAACTATGGAACCCGTGGGTTCATGGCCGCGTGGACATAAGCTATCCATACATCCCTATCCTACGATAAGGTTTTTCAATCATCCACTGAATAATATACTTCCCTTAAATCATATTTAATGTTATTCTCCCACCTGACTCTCGGTCTATAAACTGGGCGTTTTTCCTT